>CAUYQG010121788.1:0-23839 GCA_963574415.1 Tarsius wallacei | reverse complement strand
GGGCTGAGGTGGGATAAAAAATCAATATTTTTTACCCTTATTTTATTCTTTTTTTCTTATTTTTTTGTTTTCCCCCCCCCCCCCCATATAAAAATCTGATTTTTTTCCTGGATCTGCTCTCATCCTTCAAAAAGTATTTAGTTCTATGATTTGCATGTGGATAATTCATTTTTCATCAAATGAATGCTAAAGAGAAACAAATAGCTAAGGACCAAATCTCTGACTATGGCAACGAAGAAATTCAAGTACAATGAACCCTTGATATTCAGGAAGGGCATCCAGTAAACCTCATCTCCAACTCCTCTCCAATTCACAAATCTCACAATTATATAATTACTGTAAAATGTACTTCATAAACTTCTATTTTCCTCCTAAGAAAGATCATGTTGTTATAAAGCCAATTGCTCCATCACACCAGCCTTGAAGTGTGTGCAATTCAAATTTATGCCTCAGCAAAATTACAAATTACTACATGTCATGGGCCTTTAAGACCCATTCATAAATAGTTGAAGCTGTGAATGTTCTATCAAAAAATGCCCAGGGTTTACTGATTCTTTAAAGTGGCAGACTCACTAAACCTGGAGAGGTATTTAAGTTATAGGTTTTAATTCATGGGAGAGAATACACAATGCCAGTGTGAAATTTGGAAAACACTGGCTTACGAGTTACATATGAAAACAGAGAATGTATTGGGCAGGTCTAGAAATAGGACTAAAGAAAATCAAATTCACCCTGATCGTGGGAAAGCTTTCCCTCTCCATCCTGTCTGATTATTGGAGTCTATTTTGTCTGCAGCTGTGATTTGAGCATTGTACCCAGTCGCATGTCATACTATGGGGATTCACAAAGAAATATCTCAACTAGGTCCCTGCTTTTTAGGGGCTTAGAAGTGAAGTTGAGGCAAATTCACTAGAAGTTGGTATATATCAATGCAAGCAAAGAGAGGATATTTAACAACATTTAGTGAAAAAGAAAGTTTTGAACAAGAGTAAATGAGGTGGCAGACTCTTAGAAGAGTCTATGGAGCAGCCTCAAAATGGACTAGGGTTTGACTGCAGTCATCCTAGCCATCAAGGAAAAAGAATCCCTAAATATCACTCAGCATAGGAGGGTATATGTGGTAATTGCTCCATAGACAACTTTTTTGGAAAAAAATTACATGAAGTATAACTTACATACGGAAATGTACACAAATGATAAATTTAGTCTGATAAATTTTCAAAAATTGAACACACTCTGGTAACTAGCACCCACATCAAGAAACAGAAGATGACTAGTATTCCAGAAGTCCCTCCAATTCTCCTTCCCAGGCACTGCCTCCTCTACCCCACCACCCACAGATTAGTCAGATTAATTTTGCCTGATCTTGAATTTTATATAAATGGAATCTTGTAGTATGGTAGTATGCTTTCTTTTGCGTCTGTCTTCTACTCAACATTGTGCTTGTCAGATCTGTCCCTGTTACTGTCTGAAACACAAACCATTTTGGAAGCAATTACAAAGTTTCATGGTGACTGGGTGTAGTTATCTTGCATCAGGAACACATAAAATCATTCACTCACTGCTTGTGGGAGTAGGCAAATGGAATAGCTATTGAACAGTGAAGAAAGAAATGAAGGAAGGGGAAAAAGAAATAGACAGGGCCTCTACAACAGCCGGGTCCTTGAGAGAAATTGGCAATTAGGCAAAAGGTGAAGGGGATAAGAGGTCTGAGTGGCAGACCTGATTGAGATTAACATAAGCCATTAGGTTAACCCAGAGACAAATAGGAGTGCCACTTGAAATTTACATAAATGCTATACCCAGCCGCAATCAAGTTTCTGTAGGAAGAAGAAAATTGACAAAAAACCTTGTAACTCAAGTTGAGGAGAAACAATGGTGGTCCTAAATTGTCTTTGTCTGGCAGAAAAGCTGATGAAATAAGAGAGATTTGAGAAAAGATTTTTGTCTAAGTCGGCACTAAGAAAAACAACAGATGATAAGATTTAATGCCCCCCTCCCCTTTGGGGAAGAATATATATATACATGTGCCCTGACAGTATTCCTGCAAGCCATTATCTCCTCTCAGGTTCCCCAGTCTTTCTAAGCAAAAGAACAAAGTATTCATTCAGAAAGCATTTCTTGTTTTGTACCAAGCACTGGGCTTGGTGTATGGTGCTGAACTGACTTGGCCTCAGTCCTCATGGAGCCTACAGTCTGTCCAGATGGGTACCCAGCCACTACCTAGCATTCCAACAGTGAGCTGACACAGCCTTGAACCACACAGCAGCCCTCTAAAAAGTTTTTGCACCAGAATGAGAAGCTGCCCCCATCACCCTCAGCACTTCACTCCACCTCTGTACAAGAACCCAGTTTGAAATGGACATTACACAGACTTTATAACATTCTGTGCTGCCCATCCTGTGCCTTAGGCAAAAGGGACCATTTCCCAGGATCTGCAGGAGGCCAGAAAGGAAGGAGACAAGCTTTGGGGAGATGAACAGTTTTGTTCCTGGAAATCTTATGGATGGGAAACCACCACAATTCCAGAGAGAGCTTCTCCAGGGTGACTTTAATGTCTTCTCCTGCCCCTCCACCCCAGCACATACCCAAATTCTGTGACACAGACTTTTATTCTCTTTTCTACCTCCCTCTGCCTGGTCATAATGATATGATATAACTGGGTATAAAGTCCATGGCGCCCTACTTGGAGAAAATTATAGAAAGTTGCTTGGGATGTAAAATCTAAGCCAGACCTCTGTTGAAGGATTTCTCAGAAACAATGTGCAGACTGGGACTATTCCTAAAGACAATTGGGATTGGTGTCCAACACTGTAGCAATAAGAGCTGCCATTTTTTGTGCATTTTCACCTTGCATAATAGCAAAATTATGAAACACTTATTATGGGCCAGGCTCTGTTTAAAGGCTTTACCCATATGAACCCACTTAGTCTTCACAACAGCACCTATGAGGTAGGTGTTGTTATTACACGCCCTCCCCCCACTTTACAGATGAGGCAATGAAAGCTTATGCAGATTGCCTCAAGTCGTACAATTAGTAAGTCAGGGAAGCTGTGATTTGAACTCAGACCTAATGCAGTAGTTTGGGCTCCAATCAGTACCCCACGTTCTCTCTTATGTGCAGTGTCTTTTAAAATTATTGTGCCAGTTTTATGGAGGTAGAAGTTATCCTCTTTTACAGAAGACTGTGGGCAGAGAAGCTTGACAAGGTTCCCATAGCTAGAAAGTAGCAGGGCAGAATTTGATGCTAAATGTTTCCCTGTGAAACCTCATCCCTAAGCCAGAAGAGCAACTTAAGTAATTCAGAGGTTCAGAGGTAACATAAGGAAATTTACTTAGTCTGACGTGAGTAAGGCTTATAGCCTCAAATTTTCACCACCTTATCTCCTCTTCACTCAACTAAAAGAAGTGAGGCCAAAGTCCTCTGAGACAAAGATGAAAGATCACCTCATTTCATGAGGTGTGGGAGAAAAGGGGGCCCAATACTTTTAATTATTTAAAAAATGGTACAATGGTGAACAGCAAGGGCACAAGAATACAACCAGCCTGGGTTTGAATCTCCATTTCTGTCACTTACCAGCCATTTGACTCTTGGAATAGTTATTTCACCTCTCTGAGCTTCAGTTTTCTCATCTATAGGATGAAGATAATAGTTCCTACAACATACAGCTGTTGGGGGAACTAAATAAGAATTGATAAATGCCCAGCAAATGGCTGCTGGTGTTTGTTTGAGTTCTCTTTTTTTGCCACTTCCCTTGTTTTTCATTTCTAGGTACAAGACTACAGTCCTAGACTACAGTCCAAGGCCTAGAGGTGTCAGTTTCCACTTGACAGACATGTAGATATAGAAGCTATCAAGATGAGGACAGGGAGGGAAAATGCCCAAACATACCAAAGCCATTTGCAATTGCATCTAAAATGATTATCACATTTATTGGCTAGAAAATGAAGATTTTTTTTTAATTCTAAAATAGGCTACATGCAGTGGCTCACACCTGTAATATCAACATTTTGGGAGACCTAGGCAAGAGGATCACTTGAGCCCAGAAGTTTGAGATCAGCTTGAGCAACATAGCAATACCCTGTTTCTACAAAAATATTTTAAAAATTAGCTGGGCACAGTGTCATGCACCTGTTGTCCCAGCTAATTGGGATGCTAAGGCAGAAGGTTAACTTGAGCCCAGAAGGTCAAGGCTGCAGTGAGTTTTGATCACACCACTGCACTCCAGCCTGGGCAACATAGGGAGATCTCATAGTTTCAACAACAACAACAACAACAAAAACCCTCTAAAGTAACTTTTGTTTTTAAAGATAAAACTATGCTGAAGTTCTTGCCGCTTCTGAGAGAAAACCATTCTCCTGATCTCCAAGGGTACTTAGCAAAATGATAAATGATTAGACATAAAGCCAGCCAAAGATTGCCCTTTGGGTTCCTAAGATAGTCTCTTCTCAGAAAACAATTTATGTTGAATGTTTGATAGCTTCATGTGTGCAGAAGTCCCACCTCCTTGCTGCCTTAAGGAGAGTTAGCTAAAGTGGGTGGGAGGCATCTACGCAGGCCAGGCGTTCCTATAGCTGCCCACTCTGTTAGTTCCAGTAGTTGTAATCTGAAGCTTTCTAGATGTGTTTTGCAACTGTGAAGGGTGGTTTTGTGCAGGCCTGCTTGTCTCTTGTCCCTTTGGGGATGAGGACTGGGTTATGGACAAACTACTTCTAAAAGTCTCATATCGTTTTATAGTGCCAGCCAGATAAGCCACTTCCTTTTCTCCCTGCCCTCTTGAATTGGAGCTGCAAATACCACTTAGAACTGAACTAGAAATCAAACATTATTACTCATAATAATTTTTAAATCGAACTGGATACTGGGAAAAGCACTTTACCTGTATCAGTTAATTCAATGTTCACAACCATCATATAGGACTGTTCATTTTATAGATGAGAACACTGAGACCTAGAGAGGTTGAGTAATTTCTGAAGTTCTCAATAGTTGGAAATGGCAGAGGTAGAGCTGGAACCTCATTTATTTGGCTGAAGGTGGAGTGATGCTTCCTTTGGAAGAAAAAAAAAACTTTCTGGATTCTGGTGATTGCTAAAATTTTGGAAGCTAGTAAATTAGTGAATGTACTATAGTATTGAATCATCATTCTCAGAAGCTCCTACTGGAAACTGAATTTGGGGAGGGAAACTCCAAAAACCAATGTGATGGGGAATAGAAATGAAATGGTTTTGTGACACTTTTAAAAACAAAACCACATTTATACATGCCATGTTCATGTTGTTTCAGTATTAAATTTATGAAAACTATCTTAGGATATTAAAATAAATTATTAACAAAGTATAAGACCAGAAAGCACATACGTAATGACTATAGAAACACAAAAATGTTTCTGTGGAAGAGAAACTTTAAATGAATTTCAATGAAATGAAAAAAGAAAAAGAACAGTGAATCCTTTTATTGAAAACGAGCTACACTTGAAGAATTACTTTGCAAGCTCCTGAATTTCAAGTTCTAATAGCTGTCGCCATTGTCATATTGTGGAGGAAAATGTGCTCACTTTCTGCGGATATGCCTATTTCTGGCACTTACTAGCTGAAAAATCACTTGTAAAGAATTAGGTAAAGGATAATATGAAAGGGCTCAGGAAGTACCTTCTCCTGGATTTCATTAAATCTAATGTCAGATCAGTTTTGAGCCTTCACATTTTGTGTGTAGTATTTTCTTAAAGGAGGATCTGTAGGATCACTAACGAGAAAAAAACACAATATTTTGTCCCCTCTATGCCTAAAAAAAAATCTTAAAATAGAATCAAGACCTTTTCAAAAAGCATGCCTGTGGTGACCATTTTATTTGCCGCCAAGTACTTGGCTCGGGCTCAGTTGAAAAGCCTAGTGTGCAGCCATGCTGAAGGTCTCTTGTCTTGAAATGAGAGCCTGACAAGGAAGCCATAATGGCCTTTATATTCCAAGTCAGTCTGAAAATGTCACAGTTTCCATAAGAACTCAAACTAACTCAGCACCCGCTACATGCAAGACTCACCATACTAGGTGCTGGGACAGCTACAAACATAAAGCCCAGTCCTTGCCCTCAAAGAGATTTGTCATCCACTGAGGTCACACAGAAGTCGCAAATAGGGAGTCTGACGTCTTGGAAGTGTCTCTCTGGATCCTCAATTTACATCCATAATATGACATCAGGTAATATTCTCTAATTCTGTGAATGTGAATACCCCAGAAGTAATATGGAGCATGACTGCTGGAAAAGTTCAGAGGAGGGGAAAGATTGCTGTGGATGAATACATCCTTCAACCTCCTTCATCCCCCAAACACATACATGGCATTGTGCTGACTGGGCATCTTTAAATTATTTCCAAAAAAGAAAAATGTGAAAAATTGAAAATGGTACTCTTCAGGCCAAGGTCACAAGGCAGCAGGCACCTCATGTGATTGCCCTATACTCTGAGTAATTTGCTCCAGCTGGAGCAGTCATGTGTCTATACAACTATAAACATTTGCACACATATCCAGAGCATCAGCTCAATGATGCACTTAACCCACAGTTGTTTGGGATCTCCTAGATGTACATTTTTTATTTTCTATTTGCTTAGGAGTTAGTAGAATTTGCAATTCTGAAGTCTAACGTAGTTGATTCCCTTCTCACAACCTGACTTATAGAACTTTTCTATAGATTAGCATAGTGCCAACTCTAGTGAGAAAGCAACTCTCACACCCTCTCCACGCTAGCAATTTCCTGAGGGCACACTGTATGCTAGTCATTGTGTTACAAGCTGGTGGGGGGGGGGCGGTTACCTAAGAGGAATGATATTCTGTGCTTGTCCTTGAAGATTCTCTGGTAGATAAGACAGAGCTCTAGACCAGAGGTGGGTAAACTTTTTTTTTTTTCAGTTTAGAAACAGGATCGTATACTCAAAAAAGGTTGGTAATCATCGGTTTAGTGTGGGAAGGCTTAGGTGTAAATGCTCATGGAATCTGGCAAATAACAAGGCAGGCCTGGTAAAAAAAAAAGACTGTGGCAAAGTGGAAAAGGTTTGCACTGTAGGATGAGGAAAACATGATTCAGTCTCAGTGAACACTTGCCATGCAGAAACAAAGATTTGGGATTGCCAAAGCTTTTGATTCTTCCTCAAATATGGAAATATTGATGTTTAAAATGTGAAATCTCTCTCAATTTCTAAATGTTAGCAACTAATATTTAAAAATACATTTTTAACTGTACAAGGGTCAAACAAGAATTATCTGTCACCCCACAGCAAAAGTCTGTAGGCTGTCAACTTATGCCTGCCTTAACAGTGTCACACTGCCTTTTTTTGGTGACCAACTGGTCACGTGACTGTGAAAGTCGACTTCTCTGATCCTTTGTTTCCTCAACCAAAAAATGGGACTAAATGTCAACTTTGTTAGGTGATAAGAAAACCAATGAGATTAAATACGTGAAAATGGTTAAGAAAATATATTTTATAAAGTACAAAGTGTGGGATTACTGAGACACGTCAGCTTCAATTGCTTAGTCTTACCAGCTCATTCTAAACCAGAACAGTACCAGTGGTTTAAAACGAATCCTAAATGTGTCTTCATGTTTTTGTAAAATGAGGTGGAACGTTTCTACATAGGTGAACTTATTTGCAAATGCACCCAATTCTACATGACATCAACACTGGGTTAACAGGTGTTGAGTAAATAGTAAAACTACATTCATGTGCATTCGATTTGGCAATTATTTAAAATCATATTAGGTCCTGTCTGATGCAGAGGGCATAATTGGTCATTCTCGGAACTACAGATTAGCACCTTTGTTCTCACTGTTCAAACTGAGAGAACTCAATTTTCCAATAGAGAGATTGGTATTGTCTCCGCATCAGTTCAGGCAAATGTTTTAAATTGTGAAGTTTAGAATACTTCTTAAATTTAATTCTGGTCATCCCTACTCCTAATCACATCACTTGAACAACACCGATAAATAACACTACACTTTCAAATAAAAGGTCGCACGAAGGCCGGTTAAACTGGAAAGTTCATCATGAATTTGGAAATTACAGCTCTGCTGAATGACAAGTCAAATCAGTCCTGAAGTTTTATCTCAGCTATTCCGCTTATTTATTTTAGTGAAAAACAAAACAAAACAAAAAACATGTGGCTCTATGTGGTTTTTCTAGGATCAAATGCTGTTCTTTGGTTTCAGTTGACTGCCCCAAACACCAAAAACTAAACTTTTGAAGGTGCTGCAGGAATCTGATCAGGGTGCAAACTTTTCAGTCTCTAAAATCAGCTCCTTTTAGTAAGATACTTATGTGGAAGGTCTGGTTTTAGAATAATGTAGAGTTTCATTTGAAAAGAAAATTTTACTTTTTGATTGCTTGCTTTGAAAATTATTCTTGCCATAATTCCATCAGGTTTTCTGTACTTCTTGCCTGTCTTTATAATCAAAGAGGCCAAAATGTCCCCTTCACTTCTCATACAGAGATCGAGCTGGATTATGAATAAAGTAAATACAATTTGTGATTGAAAACTCCCACAGATTATGCCCTGTGTAGACAAATCGATCAGTAAAAAAGAAATGACACATCTAATGTGAAACCCTGCTAAACAGAGTTTTCAACAAACACATCATGCCAGGAAACAGATCAGAGACCCTTGCAGCTGTGATTTCGATTCTCCTCCTCCTCCTCCTCCTCCTCCTCCTCCTCTTCCTCCTCCTCCTTCTTCTCTCTCTCTTTTTTTTAAATCTGGAGATAACTTCCTTAAAAAAGAATATCTCCTTTGGGGAACTTTCTCTGTTGCAGGTTCTTTCATAAGCTTGCCTTGGCCACTAATTTGCTTCCATGGAGAGGTGACTTGAAAACACCACAAAAATAAGTCATTGAGTGTGTGGATGGACAGATTTTTAGGCATTAGTAAATTGACTTTTTGAAAAAAAATTAAAGTCAGAAAAAGTCTTTGTGTCCTATGGATATGAAATTTTGGCATAGGAAATATCAGGCAAAAGAACTGAAAAAGCGTAAATCAAAGTCTGACCTACTTCTTATTATTTTGCTTGTTCTGACCTCATACAAATACTACCATATGAATATTTTCTTAAAATGGAACAACATTTTAAACCCAAGGCAAAACCTCCCAAAACATAGATTGAGGACATGACAAAACATTGGTTATCAGCATCAAGACTAATTGCATTTTCAGATCTGGGCTATTCTGGTTTTCTGTTATTCCAAAAACATGCAACACCTGATTTAATCAGTCCTTGTGACCCTTTATCAAAATGGAAGGATCTGAAGAGCACACAGAGAAATAAAATATCTATATGAATATCTATATATCCACACAATATTTTGTATATATCTCATTTACAAAGCATTATCCTGGAAAAAAATGATTTATCTTTTTCAGTGATAATAAGGAACACAGTTCCTTAAAGCCAAAGCAATATAAAGCAGTTATTATTAGCAACTACTAATTTTTAAAGACAGAAAATACAATTTTGAAAACAAGTAGTTATATAAAACAGTTTGTTGACCACATTTTAGATATTTCATGATCACACCAAACATCCTTTACAGTACATCCTTTACAGTTTGGGACAACCCCAACAAACAAAAGGCCACACTAACTTTCCTTCCCTTCCCTGAAGTGGACATTTCAGTACATGCTAATTACTGCACTGCTGATAATAAAAAGAAGATATGGAATTCAACAATCTTATCCTATTTTTATTTCAAATAGACAATAGAATAATAAACATTCTCAATATCACCATATTTTAAAATAAAATTACAGCTATCTTCCAGCGCTATGCATAACAATTTATTGTACCTGAATAATTACTTCAGTTGGAATAAAGTTCATATGTTTCAAATAAACCTGAAAGACATTTGTTTTTTTAATCTAATTCTCCCAGTTAAACAATATACTAATTAGTCACATATTTCATAAAAGTTACAGGGATGTAATAGCAGCTTGTAAATTGCCTTGCATTGCATAATATATGATTCCATAAATCATCACAAAACATAAAACAATGGGTAAGACCTAGTGCTGGGTAAAAATTAAACTATAAAACACGATTTCATCTAAATGTACCGTTTTATCATTTTAAGAAGCTATGACCAGACATCTAAAAATAAAAGAAGAAAATATTTTCCGTGAAAAGACAACCCATTATGTTTAGAATGCAGCCATCTTTGGAAACGGTACAGATATACAGAGAAAACACGATCACGCAGCCACTGATTTCCATTTTTGAGAGGAATTATTAGTTAACCAACCAGTTCACATTTGATTACATATAAAAGGTCTCTATTTCACGTGGGGGGGGCACAGGATCAGAGTGATGAGAAAAACAACATAAATTGCACTTAATCACTAACGAAATTAGAAATTGAACTGGTTTTTACTCCTCGTAGGTGACATTAAAGCAGAAGAGTCATCTACTTGCATTGCATATATTTACAACCCTATTGAAAAGTGTTTTGTCTCTCCCTATTTTCTCCACTAAATTCTCTTTACTAGAACTACAGAAATGAGGTAGCATTAACCAAAGTGTGACATTTGAAAATCTTTCTAGTAAATGCCTTCTGTTCCTTTTATTTATTCCTTCTGAATTCTGAAAGCTATGGTAGTCAATCTCTAAGTTAGGTACTATTTGCCATAACCCAACAGATCCCCACTGTCTGCATCCTCTCTCAGAAAAGCCAATACAGAATGCTGATTTTTTTTCCATGTAGACAAAAAATACCAAAAAGGATATTCTTACAGTTACTGAGTATCTTACACAACAAAGAAGAGATACATTTCTATTTTAAAAGACAGAATAAACTGCAATTTCAGTGAAAAATACTATGGGTATTAGTATCAATTGCACCATAAGGGGACATGTAATTTTTCTTTATATAATTTTTGTCAAATAAAATATGTTCTTTAACATTTATACCACCAAACTCCAAAGATATCACCCCACACCAATAAGAAATTCCATTCAGATATCAAAATGGTCTTATAAAAATACTTGAAATCATCTGATCAACTTCTTAAAACAAGTTTTAAAAATCATGTAATAATAATTATATTAAAAACCTTTCCAAACTTCGCTTAATTTCATTTTTAGCCTCCGAAACCATCATAACTTCCTTAATACCCTGGTGCCCCCTTTTGGTGTAGCTAGATCAAGGATTTTTTTCCAATTAAAAAAATCATATACACTGTATGTATTCATTCACAAGACATAGTGTTTAACTTGGGAAATGTCGATTCACACTACAGATGGCTCATGGTTATTAGAGCTTTTGTTCTGCTTTTACTATTACCAGTTATTGATCTAAAACATGTGCAAACAAACAAAGCTAACTCTTTGAGTGGGAAAGGAAAAGCGTCCTTTCCCTCAAACAATTGGCATAGCACCACTCAGATTCCTTGAGTTCTCGTCCCAGTCTTCATGGTAAATAAGTGACCCGTTACCTTTGCTACAGGACATTCAATGGCTCGCTGACGGCTGCATTCAGAAGATATTTTTTTGTCCTCGATACATTTATGCTGTATGTCTGTCTATCATCCTGAGGAAAGAAAAGCTGGTGAGCATGTATAGATCCCAACATCTATTGACAAACAGCAAGCCCAAGCATGGAGACACAGTCTAGTAAACAAGCTTTGTCAAAGGGGGAAATAAAAGTTAGCATTTTAAAGAGTCTCACTGAAATTTAAGAAAAGGAAAACAATTAAATATCCTTACGACTTTTCATATGTTAGAGCTGGTAATTATGTCTCAGAAATAAGTTCTTTCCACGTTCAACAGCACTGTGTGAAGAAGACGAGCTGATTTCCAGCAGGGATATTGAATCCTTCCATCTGAAGGACCAATCAAGTGTGAAGTACAGTATAGTTTTAGATTCAATTGAAAGGAAAAAGCTTGACTACTAGTTCATAGCATGACAACTTTCATGGATTAGTTCAGACCCTATTCTCCTCCCTGAAAGGGTATCACAGCATGAAGACAGTTTTCAATGCACTAAACTTTAATAGCTGAGTGGGGGAGCCAAAGCTTCCCTTTGGTCTCTATAGAAACAGTATAGCCAAAATTTGAGGCAAAATTAAGGTCTTTGGTCTTAGGTGCTGTGTCTCCCCTCAGAGGTTTCTTTTCACAAACAGACTTTGGCCCTTATCAAATGTACACTCTTTTGGGGGCTACTGTAAAAAAAGAAGAAGCAAAACCTACTCCATTATTTTCCTCTCTGAACTCCACACAGGCAGCCATTTCAATGAAATACTGGCGAGCCAGATGTGTGGTGCCTGGTGTCAAAGGCAGGTGGAATCATCTCTAAGGAAAGACTTTGCTCTTTGTTGTGTTGGTAGTGGTGGCAGTTGTTGACAGCACTTTCTGCTTATTTCTGCGACCACTGCCCTGTGCCTGCAGCACTCAGGCTGGGGCAGGCTCCCTCCCTCCCTCCTCTCCTTCAGCCTTCCCCACTCATTTAGGCCTTTGGGATTTTCCCACAGCATTCCCTGAATTGCTCCCCCACCCCCACTCCCGCATCATAACTGAGTACATTGTCAGAAGAAGGAGATGTTTCAATAACACCGAAGGATTCTTAAAGGTGGCACAAATCAGACACTTCACTAAGAATTTACCATGCTTGAAGTTTCTTTGTCAGAATTCCTAGTCAAAGGTACCAAGACCTTAAAACTTGAGGATTTTTTTCTAGCAATGCAGTTTTACTTCCCACTCACATCAGCTGTGTCTGAACCAACCTAAAACATTCTCTTGGTTCTTTTCTTTCTTCCTAGTTACAACTTCTTTTCTGAGTTCAGAAGTCCTTTACGGATAAGAAAACAGGGGATCTTCATCTGCCTAAGAAAGAGAACTCCAAATGTGTAATGAAGAAGATGTAGGATTTATTACCCTGGAGTCTTATAACCACCAGAGTAGTATGGGGTCTGGAGAGACACTCTCATTTCTCACTGGGGCTGATGAGTTTAGATACTAATGAAAAAATCTCTAAAGAACATGAATTAGGGGTTGTCACAAGTTATTTCTTCAAAAAATCCTAACAATGGGATAGAACTGGTTTGGAAATCTATTAAACCAGCCTTTAAGAACTAATGGTGGATTCAATCCATGGCTGTAGTCTCCTTGTATAAAACTTCACATTCATGATGCCAGCAATTCTACAATATAGTTGTTTTCTTGCATCTAGACTTCTAGATCCCTTAGGTTTATGGACCTGGAAGTGGCTCAAAAATATTTTTGATAGCGAAAGAGTGACCCATTGCTGTCCAACACCAAACAACACAGCCAAGAGAGACAGCTTGAAGAATTACTCCAAGTATGAAGTG
Organism: Tarsius wallacei; assembly: GCA_963574415.1. Taxonomy (NCBI): domain Eukaryota; kingdom Metazoa; phylum Chordata; class Mammalia; order Primates; family Tarsiidae; genus Tarsius; species Tarsius wallacei. The sequence continues at coordinate 10,501 of CAUYQG010121788.1, read as the reverse complement.
ACTACTTGGGTTGTCACCCAAGTGGAAAATAATGCTATTAATAACGGGCAACATATATAAAAGGTTTTTTTAATTTTTTATTTTTATTTTAAAGATGTGGGGTACAATTCAGGGTTAGGTATACAAATATTCATTATGCGGGTACCCTTGTTGATGAAGTGTGCCCCTCCCTCCCCTGACAGTTTCCCTCAACTGCCAATCCTACCTCTGCTCCCTTGGCAGTTTCCCATGACTGCCAATCCCTTTCTTATAGTATTACAAAAATTGTTCAAGGTCCGCTTATGAGTGAAAACATATGGTACTCTGTTCTTTGTTTCTGTGATAGATCACTGAGTATGATAGACTCTAAATGCATCCAAGTTGCTGCAAAGTTCATATGTTCATCCTTCTTTATGGCTGCCTAATATTCCATTGTGTATATGTACCACATTTTTTTAAATCCAGTCCAGCTTTGATGGGCAGCATGGTTGGTTCCATGTTTTTGCTGTTGTGAATAGTGCTACAACAAACATGCATGTGCAGGTATCTTTTTGGTAGAATGACTTGAGTTCCTATCTTTTTGGTAGAATGACTTGAGTTCCTCCAGGTATATTCCCAATAGGGGGATTGTTGGGTCCTATGGAATGTCAACTTCTAGTTCTTTCAGAAATCGCCACACTGTCTTCCAAAGAGGTTGTACTAGTTTGCATTCCCACTAGCAGTGTAGAAGAGTTCCTATAAAAGGTCATTTTTTTTACACTTGAAAGCTAAGAGGCATTGGAGAAGCAACAGAAGAGGGAAGAAACAAAAAATGGGCAGAAAGTTATTGGCAGCAGAAACAGCAGAGATTAGAAGGAAGGAATGGAGGGCCCATGGTAATGGTAGCAGGGACAGCAAAAAAAGCCCTCAGAGGTGAGTAGAAATAATGCCTGAAAGTCTCCAAGAGCACCCCGATCAACTAAGTTTTTCAATCTGGAGAAGGGACGTTTACCCCCTACAGGGCAGACTAACAAACACATTCATGTCCTCCTTTATCCCATCCATGTATAGTTGTATCTATGGAGCACCATATTTAAGAAAATACTGTTGCATAAAGTAACTTGTAGAAATATCTTTGCCAACAACCATTTAAAATTTTAAAGTTGGTATATAAATTTCAAAGTACCTAGAATATTTGCCAATCCCATGAGGCCCATTCCACTAAAGGTAGTATATAGCTGAGATATTCCTGGAATATGTGTGATTTTTGGTTTTATTGTATTCATTGAAATTACTCCCAATGCTCATTATTATTTTTAAATGGCAAAGCATTGAGTCGTGTACACAGTAGGCACTCTACATTGTTTGTTGAGTGGCTGAATAAACCACGAAAACGTTGATAGCAAAATAATTAAGACAGGTTATCTTTGGCCAGATTCTTTAAATAATTAATTATTACATGTACTCATTAGTTAAACCAGCATTAATTGACTATATAGCACACAGAGTGGGCATGTGTGTGTTGGTAGGGGAAGGGTGCCAGTGTTGACAAAAATCAACAAAATCCTGCTAACACTGATCAATTTAATACCCATCTGTTAGGCATCCATCAGACTATTAGACTAATATAAAAATACAAATGGCTAAGAAATACTTGAAAAAATATTCAAGAAATGACAATCAAAACAATGAGATGCATAATTATAATTAGCTATAGTGGAGTTAGCGTAGGTAGACAAACTGCCTTTTAATAGGAAATTTTTTCAAACTTAAAAGCACACATTTAACTCTTGGGCTCAACCATTCCATTTCTAGGAACGTATCCTAAGGTAATAATTAAAGATGTGCATAAAGCTTAAACTGCAACAATTTCATTGCAATATTACATATATACACATATAGATGATAATATATACATATATTATATATATATATATATAATAAAGGTCATGACACTCTGAATCAGGGGCTTGAATACATTATGCTACAGTCATATGATGATATATCAAGCAGCTATAGAAACCACTTTCTAGACTAATATTAGCATGGAAAAATGATCAGAAAACATTATGTGGAAAATAACAAATTTTTAAAAATCTTTATTAATTTTGAGGATCAAAGTAATTTATACTTATAGAGTAACTCATACTAAACAAAATTGAAGAGAACTGAAATTAAGAGTCCTTTATGGTACCAGAGATAAGTACTGTTGACAGTTTGATCTACATGATTCCAGACTTATTTTGCATATACAAATGCAATCAGTATGTTGAACTAACAGAAGTCATGGAATAAAATCATAAACTACCTTCAATGTTGTCTTCCACTGTCTCTTTCAGTAACAATGCACAGTTTTCATAGTTACTTTGAATTCCCATCCCATGTAATAAACAAAACTTTCAACTCAAACCAAAGTTAAAGCTACTTCTCCTACCCCAACTGAAACCTGCTCCAGGTGAAGAGCCTACCGCTGAAAAACGGACCGTGGTTCTTCTCTCTTTTTCTACTTACTCCCCATCTTCCTAACCATGATTACTGACCCTGTTTAGAGTAGCAGATAAAACACAGGACACCTGGTTACATTGGAATTTGAAATAAACAATGAAATTTTTTTAGTACAGTTGGACTCACATATTGCATGACAGATAATGCTAAAATGGTCTCCACTGTTTACTTCAAATTCCAATTTAACTGAGCGTCCTGTATTTTTATTTGTTATATCTGGCAACCCTAGTTCAGAGACAAAGCAAGGAGAAGGAAAAAAGGTAAGGGAGACAAAAACGTTCTTTATTAACTGATATTATTGTAAATTGGCTTTTTGCAATCTGGACCCAGCAGGTATTCAAAGCTGTGTTTCTCATGGATGCTTTTGTGATTTCTCTGAGACTCCCCCGCCCCCATATTGCAGAGGACCACAAACCTGCAGATCTCTCATGCATGCATGGCTCTTGTTCCATCCTTGGGGTACATCCACAGGTCCTTTAACAGCCTCTTGGAGACCAGTCATACCCCAACACAGCAACAACATTTTGCTCCTACCGTTGGAGCACTGGCCAGCCTTCTACATTTTCCAGGGGGAGGGTCAGACATCATGTCACCATATCTACCCAACTGTAGGGGACACAAGTCCTCCAAGTGGTCCCTTGAAATTCCTCTCTTCTGATGTGATGCAGAGAGAGAAGCACCCTCCATCCCTCCTTCCTGGGGAGGAAGGCTCACAGAACAGCCCTCTTGAAAAAAAATCCTTTTTAAAGAAATATGACCCTAATCTCCAACAACCAGAGCTTTTTAAACCCTTATTGTGGGTGGAGGGTTTTAGGGTTTTCAAATCAGTTATTGGTTTTCTAATTTGAAATGTATATAGATACCTCAGTATCTATGGTATCTTGATGCCTTAGTCAAAACTTCTAATTTAAGTTTGCTACACTAACCCTCTTACCACGGCTTTTCTACTCAGCTCTCTCATGTTCTCCACAACTACAAACTTTCTTGACAATCCCCACATCCTGCCCTGCCATCACCATCAATACTTATGAGTTCCAATGTTGGTGCCGCTTGTCAAGTCCAGTGGTTCTAAAAGTGTTATTCCTGAACCAGTAGCATCAGCATCAGCTGGGAGTTTGTTAGAAAGGTAAATTCAGCTGGGTGCTGTGGCTCATGCCTGTAATCCCAGTACTTTGAAAGGCCGAGGCAGTAGGACCACTTGAACCCAAGAGTTCGAGACCAGCATAGGCAACAGAGTGAGACATTGTCTCTACAAAAAATTTAAAAAATTAGCCAGGCATGGTGGTGCATGCTCGTGGTCCTAGCTACTTGGGAGGCTGAGGAGGGAAGATGTCTTGAGCCCAGGAGTCGGAGGCTACCATGTGCTGTGATTATGAAACAGCACTCCAGTCTGGGTGACAGAGGGAGGCCCCAACAAAAGGAGGTGCAGGAGGAGGAGGAGGGAGGCAAATCAAATTCTCAGCTCATCTTAGATCTCATGAATCAGAATCTTTGGGGGTGGGACCCAGCACTCTGTGTTCTATCAAGCCCTCCAGGGAATTCTAATGCATACTTATGTTTGAGAACTACTGCTTTAGCCAGTGGTCTCTCCTATTTTCCAAAGAAATTATTTCACATCTTCCTTCTAATCATACCCCGTTATTCTTCAGCCACTCCACCCTTCACTCCCAGCAAATGAACAAACTTTCAAATTCACATAAAAAAGAAAGTTTCCATCAGAAATACTCTAACCTTTCTGCCAAAAAAATCTACAGACCAATCTGTAGTTCTGCTCATCCTTCTATTACAATGGAAGAGGATACCTCCTTCCTAAAGCTTGACCTGCCACTCATACCCTGAGTCCTAGCCTCTCTGTCTTCTCAGGAATTTCATTTTAATGATTATTTGCCCTCTAAGTTAAATATATAATCTCCATAGGGTTTCAAAACTCTCATCTTAAAGATCTCCCCATTCATATTTCTTTTCCAGCAATTACACTAGATCTGGTTTTTACTTCTTGGTCAAAGTTCTGGAAGAAACCGTCAGATTTTTTACTTTCATTTTCTCTTCTTCAGCAACTTCTCACTCTGGCTGTTGCTTTCACTGCTCCATTGAAACAAGCCTCATCGAGATTGCCCATGACCTACCTATGTCACTAAGTTTTATGGGACACTTTATGGTTTCCATCATGCTTGATTTTTAGCCCAGTGTTGTCCAACAGAAGTTTCTGCAATGATAGAAGTGGTGTGTATCTGTGCTATCCAATATGGTAGCCACTAGGAACACATGGCTACTGAGCACTTGAAATGTCGCTTATTGACTGAGGACTGAATTTGTACACTTTATTTAATTTTAATTTCAATAACCACATGTGGCTAACGGCTACCATATTGGCCAAGGCATCTCTAAGCTATAGGCCATCCCCTTCTCCCTGAAGTGTTTTCTTCACGAGATTTTTGTTGCCATCTCTGTCCATATCTCCTTAGGATTCTGGTTCAGCCTCCTTTGCTAGCTACTTCCTTACCGTTGGATGTTTTAGGGTTCTACTCCAGGCCCCTTGATCTTCGTACTTTCTACTAGAGGCTTCAATGACCACCTACAGAGAGATAATTCAAAAATCTGTATACTCAGGGAGAATTTGTGCATGTACCTTGAGCTGTGTGTGTGTGAATTAAATATATAAGCAATGAGAAATAGAATTGTGTATAAAAAAGACATAAACAAGTTAGCCCTCCTGTTACTACTTTTTTAGAAAGAAATTTGGGAAAATGTATCAACTTTTACTCACACTGGCAGACTAGGAGACATCCTACCTGACTGCATCCTTACAACAATTCAATTTTGAACTGCCTCAGGTCTTTGCTCACTGACACTGAGCTCACTTCCTGATACATCAAGACAAACAAGCAAAGAACGCCTACTCTAAGCAGTTACCCCAAACTTCTCTATGTTTTTATTTGACTCTTCCTCTTTCCTTCCTAAACCTAGGCTTTCTGGCTGTCTAAGTCAGAATTTTTACTTACAAAAGAATTGCAAGCATAAAGTCAACTCTTACCCTTCATATAGATTTATTCATGATCAACATTTTGCCATATCTGACACACCACACCTCGATTTCCCTCTCTCTCTTTCTACACACATTCAAGGTGCATGAAAACACACATGTGCATGCATATTGTTAAATTATTATTACTGTTCTTGCTCGGCCATTGGGAGTAAGTTCCAGATATTCTGAACTTTTATTTCTAGATAATTTTCTGTTAAGAAACTAGAAACAAGTTCATTATTTTAGATAAATCTTTTAAATGATCAGGTTTTGGAGGTTTAACACTTATACAATATTATTATTTAGTGTACAGTCTATGTTCAAGTTTTTCTAATAATATCCTTTATAGCAACTTTCTTTCAATCCAGGATCAGGCACTGTGTTGAATTCTCATGCTTCTCTTAACTCAGCTACTTTTGACAATTTGGATCTACTATCCCATCTGACCTCTATTCAAGAATGATAAAGCCATCTTTCCCAGCCTCACCTGTATTCAACAAATCAGTCTGGTTGTGACAGCTCCAGGAACTGTTTCATAAAGAAGGTTCAAGAACTGAAGTGTCACCCTTATGTAATATTCTATAATAGTCTTCCTTGTGGGAGAGACAGTGCTGACGATGGATTTGCCTACAAGAAGGCCCACCTACAGCATCCAGGAGTAGTCAAAGTCAACCCTCAAGCTGAGCTCCCCGTCAGGTGAGCTGGGCCACATCATTTACCCTCGCCTAGAGATTGATGACAGTAAAATTCTTCCTCCAGGCTGAGCACTGTGATGGAGAAGGACTATTAGCAAATTGAAAATGCCTTTGGGAAGCAGTCATCTCAGGTGGAGTGACTATGACATTGTAGCTTATGTAGCAGACTACATTATCTAAACAGTCACTATATAGAAAAGAAGCAACACCCTTAAAATTGACCCTTGTGGACCCAGGAGAAAACTTTCTAAAGCAATCATAGCAAATAGAACATGACTTTGGACAGTGTATGCTAATAAAGGCTGGAACAACTTTACAAAATAATTATCTCTCCAGTCTCATATGTCTAACTGCTTATTTAACATTTCTTTACAAGTATCTTCAACTGAACAACCCTAAGGGAATTCCTGGATTCCATTCCCCCACAAGGCTATTCCTTCTCCAATCTTCCCTACCTCAAGTAAGTAGAACTCACATTCACCTAAGTTGCTAAAGTCAGAAAGTCGGAGGAACTCTACTCCCATGGCTCCAGTTGCCATCTTCATACTGATCTTTGTCAAATCCATAGCTCTAACTTTGGGACGTCAAAATAAAACTAGTCAAAACACTTCACATTAACTTAATCAAATATTACTGGGGAGTGACAGTGCTGAGTAATATGGTAATTTCATGTTTAACTTTTTAAGGAACTGCCAAACTGTTTTTCACAGAAGCTGTACCGTTTTTTTACAATCCTACCAGCAATGTACAAGGGTTCAAATTTCTCCACATCCTCGTCAACACTTGTCATCCTTATGAGTGTGAAGTAGGATCTTATTGTGGTTTTGATTTGTATTTTCCTGATGACAAATGACATCTGGCATCTTTTTTTATGTGTTTATTGGTTATTTGTACACCTTCTTTGCTGAAGTATCTACTCAAATTGTTTGCCCATTTAAAATATTTTTGGCCAGGTGCCGTGGCTCACGACTGTAATCTCAGCACTTTGGGAGGCTGAGGTGGGAGGATCACTTGAATCCAGGAGTTCGAGTCCAGTCTGGGCAACAGAAAGAGACCTCATCTCTACAGAAAAATAAAAATAAATAAGTAAAATATTTTTGTATTTGTGAATAATTTTAGATTTACAGAAAAATGTTGCAAAGATAGTACAAAGGGTTCTCACATACTCTTCAACCAGCTTCCACTAAACACCTGTTATTAACCATAGTGCATTTGTAAAAACTAAAATATTATCAATGGTACTGGAGTATTAACTAAGCTACAAATTTTATTTGAACTTCACCAAGCTTTCCACTATTTTGTTCTGTTCCAGGTTTTAATACAGGATCACAAATTGCAATTAGTTGTCATGTCACCTTAATTTCCTCCAGTCATTCCTTCACTTATAATTTCTCAATATTTCTTTGTTTTTTCATGACCTTGACAGTTTGGAAGAGTACAGGTAATAAATTTTGTGTGTAGAATGTTCCTTGGTTTAGATTTGTCTGGTGTTTTCTAATGATTATATTGAGGTTAGGGGTTTTTTGAAGAACAGCACAGATATGAAGCGGTCTAGTCTAGTCATTGCAGCATATCAGGGAATACTTGAAATTAATGTGATTTATCAATGGTGATGTTAAACTTGGTTAAGGTGTCTGCCAGTTTTCTTCACTATCTATCTTTCTTTTTCCATACTCATTCACTGAAAGCAAGTCATTAAGTCCAGCCCACACTCACTAGGAGAGAAATTATGTTCTACCACCTGGAGGAGAGAGAAGCGACACATATTATTTGGAATTCTTCTCAAAAAAAGTTGTGTCAAGTGACAAGTGTCTTCAATTTTTTTGCTTATTTGTAATCTCTTTCTCTGACAAGAAACCTGACTCTAATTACTTACAATTTATTTACTTATTTGTTTAACCCTATAATACATGTGAAGTTATTTCAGAATTGTTCATCTGTGTCTCCCAGAGAAACAAATTTAACAGTGTTTATGTACAGATCTTTTTGTCCGTAGTCAGTCTTAGAGTATTCAGGGAAATCACTGTTCTCCAAAGATGTGTATATCAGCTTCTTTTTTCCCCATCCCTTTCTGTGAGGTGCCCAGGAGTAGTCAAACAGACCTACCCTCTCCATTTATATGATAAATCATATATATGGAGAGAGACAACAAACCTCTGTGAGGTTATTGCAAACACTTATAGCACAGATAGATCTTTTTGTCATCATCTGCACTGTCTATAACCTGAGATCCCCTGACATTCTGCTTGACTTTTTTAAATTAATAAAATTTATTTTTTAGAGCAGTTTTGGGTTCACAGCAAGACTGAGTGGAAAGTGCAGAGTTCCCCATAAGTGTGAACAAATATATAATGGCATGTATCTATGACTGTCATATCATACAGAATAATTTCACTGCCCTAAAAAATTCTCTGTATCCTGCCTATTCATCTTTCCCTCCTTTCTAATTTTTGACAGTCACTGATTCTCTTATTGTCTCAATAGTTTTGTAGTTTTGCCTTTTTCAGATTGTCATATAGGTGAAATCATACAATATGTAGCTTTTTCAGATAGGCTTCTTTCACTTAGTAATATGCATTTAAGTTTCCTCCATGTCTTTTCCATGACTTAATAGCCCATTTCTTTTTAGTGCTAGATCATATATATGGACAGAGAGAGAGAGAGAAAGGCCCTACGTATTCATGAGTTCTGCATTCACAGATTCAACCAACTACTGATAAAAAATTTTCAAAAGCTCTAGTTCTTTTAGGAATTGCCACACTATTTTACATAGATATTGAACTAGTTTGCATTGCCACCAACAGTGTTGAAACATTCCCTTTTCTCTGCATCCTCGCCAGCATCTGTTGTTGTTTGTTTTATTAATGATGGACATTCTTACTGGTGTTAGGTGGTATCTCAATGTGGTTTTGATTTGCATTTCTCTGATGATTAGTGAGGCTGAGCACTTTTTCATGTGTCTGTTGGATGCCTAACATATCTTCTTTTGAGTATATCTTCTTTTGAGAAGTGAATATTCATGTCTTTTGCCCCCTTTTTAATGGAGTTGTTTGTTTTTTCCTTCTGGCACCTTTGAGTTCCTTGTAAATCCTGGATGTTAGGCCTTTGTCAGATATACAGTTGGCAAATATTTTTCCCATTCTGTGGGCTGTCTTCCTGCTCTTTTGATGGTTTCTTTTATTTGCAGAAGCTTTTCAGTTTAATAAGGTCCCAACTGTCTATCTTATCTCTCATGGCATGGATATCTGAAGTTTTGATCAGGAATTGGTTGCCTACTCCAATTTCTGTAAGGGTGTCTCCTGCATTTTATAAGATTCTTGTAGTTTGAAGTTTTACATTTAGATCTTTGATCCATTTTGAGTTTATTTTTGTGTATGGTGATAGGTAGGGATCCTGTTTCAATCTTCAGCATGTGATCAGCCAGTTTTCCAAGCACATTTACTGAATAGGTTCTCCTCTCCCCAGTGGTTGTTGTTGGAGGCTTTGTCAAAGATGAGTTGGTTGAGAAATTGAGGCTTTGCTTCTGAAATCTCTATCCTGTTCCATTGGTCTATGTGCTTGTTCTTGTACCAATACCAGGCTGTTTTGATTACTGTAGCCTTGTAGTAAAGTTTGAAGTCTGAAAGTGTAATTAATACCTCCTGCTTTGTTTCTTTTCCTAAGGATTGTTTTGGCTATTTGAGGTCATTTATGTTTCCATATGAATTTCTGTATTGTCATTTCCAGGTCTGAGAAGAATGATGTTGGTAAGTTAATGGGTATTGCATTGAATCTATAGATTGCCTTTGGTAGAATGGACATTTTAACAATGTTGATTCTTCCTATCCATGAGCATGGAATATTTTTCCATTTGTTTGTGTCTTCTTGGATTTCTTTGAGCAGTGTTTTGTAGTTCTCACTGTAAAGGTCTTTCACTTCTCTGGCTAGGAATATGCCAGGGTATTTCATCTTTTTTGTGGCTATTGTGAATGGAATTGTGCTCTTTATGTGGGTCTCTGCCTGCTTGTTGTTGGTGTATAGGAATGCAACTGTCTTTTGCACATTTATTTTGTACCCCGAGACTTTGCCAAAGTCCTTTATCAGTGCAAGCAGGTTTTTGACAGATTCTCTTGGACTTTCAAGTTATAGGATCATATCCTCAGCAAAGAGGGATAACTTGACTTTCTCTTTTCCTATTTGGATACCCTGGATTTCCTTCTCTTGTGTAATTGCCCGAGCTGGGACTTTCAACACATGTTGAACAAGAAGGGTGAGAGTGGGCAGCCTTGTCTTGCTCCAGTTTTTAGGGGAAATGTTTCTCGTTTCTGTCCATTTAGCA
>CAUYQG010121787.1:0-14974 GCA_963574415.1 Tarsius wallacei | reverse complement strand
TCTATCTATGTATCTATCTATCATCTATCTTCTATCCATCCATCCACTGTCCTGGATGTTGCTTTTTTTTCTCATATTATATCTAAATAGACTTTATGAGCCTCTAAGTTTGCCCGCAATATTTCTAATCAAGGAGACAAATATGTGAGAAAGGGGATTTTATTTATTGTCTCATATCACAACTCTGAATGATAAGCAAGGGGTAAAAGCTTAGATTCACATTCTCAGCTCCTTCTCAAGGGAACCACAAAGAAACTGCATGACTAAAAATTGAAAGACTGAGTCTGTCTGTTATATCAGGCCATGGTCAAAGAAATCAGGCTGTGAAGATCTTATCTCAGGGTATTGCCTCAAGATCAGAAGAATGCAACAAAGAACACAAACACACAGAGAAGAGCACAAACAGAGACTAGTATGTCTTTAGTACCGCTGTTTCCTACCTGCTTTTCATCATATGAGTGACATTCTCTCTCCAAAGAGCCTTCAACCTTTAAAAGAAAATATTATTTTTAGAATTGCAAACAAGTTCCACTTTAGGGCTGTGGCTCAGGTGTAGAGCAGGATCTGCATTTTTTTTTTTTTTTAAGGATATATCTGAAGAGAAAGCAAGAGCTGATAATACAAGGAGGTGGTTTTGGCTTCGTAAATGGTTATTATTCTTCCAGCTTTGTTGATCACAGTAAATGATAAAGTTACAAGTTACAAGGTTACTAAATGTTTGGCAAAATGTGGACATTAAAATAATGGAACTTGCCGGGCTCGGTGGCTCAGCCTGTAATCCCGCGCCTTTGGGAGGCTGAAATGAGTGGATTGCCTGAGCCCGCAGGTTCGAGACCCACCTGGGCAGGTGAAACCTCATCTCTACAATAAATCAAAAAATTAGCCGGGCGTGGTAGCGCACGCCTGTAGTTCTGGCTACTTGGAAGGGTGAGGCGGAAGGAACGCTGGAGCCCAGCAGGTCGAGGCCGCTCCCGGCCACTGCACTCCAGTCTGGGCGACGGAGTGAGACTCCAACTCAAAAAAAAAAAATAATAGAACTTCACTTGGTAGGCGAGTTTAATTATGACCCAAGTTGCTCGTATCATCTCTTCCCTTTTCTGATTTTTTTTTCCCTCAGACATCGCCTGCATCGGTGACCTGAAGTCCTTATACTCTCATCATGAATTGCCTCAGTTTAATCACCATGCTCCTCACTTCCAAATCCCCAACTGCCGTTGCCTTTACTGAAGTTCTCTCCCCGGTTACCTGGGTAGGGGAACAGACTAGCAAGAGAAAATCCAACGGATCAGTCAGCACAGGCAACAAGTTCACCATCTCATGCCCAGAAAATTACTGCCTTTGTTTGTCATGTATACACACTGCAGAAAATGTATCAGGAAGACTAAGAATGGACTGAAGAAGAGGACAGAAGTGTTCAGATAGTCTTAACTAGGAATAGAAGAGAGGACTGTGTCTGACCACATTAAATCCAGAGAAGTGGGAGGCTTAGTCATCTTTCTACATTGTACAGGTCACAAACACTGCAAATCCAGCAGGCAAAGAAAAATAAGTACAGAGATCTATGGAAGCCAGCAAGAAAAGGCACAGAATCTAGCAAGGGGAGGGGGAGTGGGACAAATTATAAGGGAAAGCAAGTGATTCCTAAGTCTGATGGTAAGCAAACTGGAGATGGTCAAGTCGAGAAGAGCAGAGGAAACAAGGCATGCTGAGGCACCAAATGTTGAGCCTTGAAACAATACAGGGTATTTGAAAAACTCTGGAGAGCTCAATGTCACTGGAGATGAAATACTAGTGGGACAGGGCCAGGGTTGCAGTGAGAGACTAGAGAAGTAGCCAGATGACAAAGGACCTTATAAGGTCATGCTGTAGATCTTGGATTTTAACGTGAAAGCACCACTGTGAGCCACTGCAAGATTTTAAGCAGGGAATAGCAAAATCAGATTTAATTTGTAGACAGGTCACTCTCATAACCATGTAGATCATGTATTTGAGCACTGTGTCCATAGCACCTCCCATATAATAACTTAGTAGGCATCTGTCTGTCTCCACAATAAACTGTAACCTCAGTCAGAGGAGGAAGCGTGTCTGCTTGCTCATTATTAAATCTCTGATACCGAGTACAATGCCCGGTACATAGTCATAAATGGAAGAATTAATGATATTCAATCTCATTCATCTGTTTGTCTCTAATACCTTAGCACAATGTAGCTAATAGATAAAGGCCTGTTGAATAAATAAACAAATACTGAGCTCTGCTTCAGTCTCATACTCCAATCTCATTCCTCAAGATTTTTCCTATAACAATAAAATTGTATAATTTTCTTAGCTGCATGATGCTTTTTGCCTTTCATATGCTGTTCTCTCAAATTAGAGTTCCTTGCCCCCGCTTCCAGTCTATATTGTGAACTTCAATTATATCTCAACATGCAGCTCAGATTTTCCTACTGGGGAGAAGACTTTTGTAATAACAACCCCTTTGCTGACCTATATAAGGCTCCTCTTCATCCTTTTTTTCCTTGTTTCTGGTTGTATACCTTCTCATTTATGTGGTTTTTGTTGCATTCATCACATTTTGCATTATAATATGTGTATTCCTCTAGATTTTGAGTTTCTTGAGGACAGGGACTATCCCATTTTGCCGCCTCAACATAGATCTAAGCCTCAGCCTCAATCATAAGGGACATTCAAATAATGTCTTTGTGAAGTTTGTCTATTTCTTGAAATCATTTCTATTTTATCATTTCTGAGGTTGATTAGTTTCATGGTTTACTCTCCAATGCATAAAGCAGTTCTTTCTTTTTGTATTCTAAAGTCATCTCAGAGTACATTTAGCATGGAGTTGATGAATAATTCTGTGTTCATAGAACCCACTGGCTTTGTGATTTTTCTCTCTGTCCTCTCAACTTTTGTGTCTGCAGATGGAAGAGTTCTGATTCTAATGAAGTAGCCCCTTAATCTTTCTTTTGAATTTGTCCTTCAGATCCTATCTTTATCCAAACTACCTTGTGGGAAGCTTGCCGAGGTCAGAACCAAGCATGGTGTTCTAGGGACAAACACAAGCTTCTTATGATTGTGCACATGAAGGGTAGTATATTTTTGTCTCATTTTCAAAATTTTTCCAGTGATGATCAAGATTTTGTTGGTGTTTGAATTAGAAACAGTTCAAATCAGAATCTTTGCTATAACTGTGCAGTCCCCTTTTCATCAATAAGAACTCAATGCCCAGTATAGTGGGTTCTTTTTCCCAAGTATCTTTTTCCTTTAGTGTGATCATGGCCACATGGCTATCCTTCACTATATGCAAGAGTTTCTTCCAACACTGATGTAACAGTCAGGTTTTCCAGAGGGGCACAACCACTGGGATAGACACACACACACACACACACACACACACACACACACATACACACACACAAATTCATATATACATACGAATCCAAATACATATATATATATATTTAAATTTATAAGGGAGGAGATTAGCTCACTCAATTACAAGGCAAAGTCCTGCCGTATGCCATCTGCAAGCTGGGCAATAAGGAAAGCTCATAAGGTAGCTCAGTCCAAGTCTGAAAGCCTCGAAAACAGGGAAGCCGATGCTGCAGCTGTTTGTTTGAGGCCAAAGGCTGGAGATCCCTGGGAGGCTGCTGGTGCAAATCCCAGAGGCAAAAGACAGAAGAATCTGGAGTCTGATGTCCAAGGACAGGAGGAGGAGAAGCAAAGCATATCACCAAGAAAGGAGAGAGAACTAGAAGAAACTAGGCAAGCAACCTATCCTAGTTTTTCCATCTGCTTTTGTAGTAGCAGACATTGTATGGTACCCACCAACATTGCAGGTGGGTCTTCCTCTCCAAGTACACTCACTCTCATGTCAATGTCTCATAGAATTACTCTCACAGACTCACCTAGAAACAGTGTTTCACCCTCAATCCAGTCAAACTGACACCTAATATTAACCTCTAGTATCTAACCTGTTAACCAGCATCCTGTCCCACAAGATACAGTGTACAACTCACTTCCTCCAACTGAGAAGTGTGAAAAAAACTTGAAACTGATTCTTTTTCAGTTTTCTGTAAAATTAATCTTTCTATACTTCACGTCTAATTTCTACTCTCAAGTTTTTATAATTATTATACTTAATAATTATTATTAATACTTGTAGAGGGTTAGATTTGTGAAGCAGTCTTAAGCTATATATATATATTTTTTTTTTTTTTGAATTGAAGTCTCATTCTGTCACCCAGGCTGGAGTGCAGTGGCATGCTCCCAGCCACTGTGGCCTCGGCCTGCTGGGCTCCAGCGATCCTTCCACCTCAGCCTTCCAAGTAGCTGGAACTACAGGCGCGTGCTACCACGCCCAGCTAATTTTTTTGATTTATTGTAGACGTGAGGTCTCACCAAGTTACCCAGGTGGGTCTCAAACCCGTGGGCTCAGGCAATCCACTCCCCTTGGCCTCCCAAGTTGCTGGGATTACAGGCTGAGCCACCGAGGTCGGCCAATGATTTATATTTTATACACTGAGTCAGTTAATCCTCACAAAATCCATCTGATATGCATACTGCATTATCCTTATTTTACAAATGAATAAACTGAGGCACAGAGAAGTTGAGTAACTTGCCATAAGTCTCAAAACTAGTGTGAGGCAGAATGGAGATTTTAGTGTGTGTAGTCTGACTCTGCCTACAGCTGGGGTTTGGTGGAGAGAGAAGAAAGAGAAAAGACAAAAGAGCTTTATGTGAGCTTTTCCATTATTAACGGTGACTTTGGGTGGGTATTTAAGCTTGTTGAGCTTCAGTTTTGATATCTGTAATTTGAAAACAGAAATAGATACCTCATTGTTTATTGAATGTCATAAATATAACCACACATGCAAAGTATCAGGCTGACTGAGAGCGCAAAACAAATGTTGCTTTTCTCCTCCACCCAGTTAGTCCTCTAACTATTTTTAGGTCACCACAACCATTTAAGAGCCATCACTGAAAACCATAAATTCTCCTTTCTGGCCCTGTCTTATACCAGCTGTATGAACTGAAGCTTCTGTTTCTTTTATTGTCACCTGGCAAACATAAAACCCATTATGAGGATTAAATGAGATCATATTTGAAAGGCAATTAGCACCATGTCTGGTATATGGTAAATGCTCAATAAATGGTAGCCACTCTGGCAGCGGTGATGATAAGGAAATGGAAGGGATTAGGAAGAATTGCAATAATAATGTTTTCAGCTCAACTCTTCCTTCTTACCAAAAAAAAAACCTACCATCTGCCCTTCGGAACTAAAGGAAATGGAAAAGTTGTTCACTGTTACTTTCTAGAAGATGGGAAATGACTTGAATCCTCAGTGATTAACCCTGTAGGACAACAGTTTCAATTTCCTAAAATGTAAATAACCTGGGGCATTTATTAGATATCAGAAAGCAAGAAACCACTCAGAAATTCTGGCCAATATGAAAGTCATGAAGCCCAGAGACCCAGATATTTAGACTTTGAACAAGATCTAGGGTGGGTTTTAAGGTGATAGCCTTGAGATCACCGCCCTGAGATTAAATCAATATATTTACTGCCTTAAACCAACATTATTTCTAAGAATCTAAATGTGATTTTTAGTGAGATTTAAGATTGACTTTTGTTTTAGGGAATTATTTACTGAGAAGTATTTATCATTGCTCACCAACTCAAAGTATTTGTACAAATGTTACACAGTTTAATTATTGATTAAAATCAATAACAAAAATAGACACTCCTTTGACAAACATTTGTGTATATATGTATATATACATACATAGATATGAGTATATATGTACATGAAAGCACTTGTCTCAGCAGTTTGAAGTTCCCTTGAAAGAACTTTTAGTCAATTTATATTTTCACATACAACCTAGTCTTTTTTTTTTAAGATGTGGGATACAATTCAGGATTAGGAATACAGATGTTGATTATGTAGGTACCCTTGTTGATGAGGTGTTCCCCTCCCTCCCCTGACAGTTTCCCTCAACTGCTAAACCCACCCCCCCCCAGCAGTTTCCCACTACTGCTCATCCCTTTCTCATAATATTATGATAATTGTTCAAGGTCCGCTTATGAGTGAAAACATATGGTACTCTGTTCTTTGTTTCTGTGATAGATCACTGAGTGTGATCGACTCTAAATCCATCCAAGTTGCCGCAAATTCCATATGTTGGTCTTTCTTTATGGCTGCATAATATTCCATTGTGTGTATGTACCACATTTTTTAAATTCAGTCCAGCTTCAATGGGCAGCATGGTTGGTTCCATGTTTTTGCTATTGTGAATAGAGCTGTAACAAACATGCGTGTGCAGGTATCTTTTTTGTAGAATGATTTGAGTTCCTCCAGGTACATTCCCAATAGAGGAATTGCTGGGTCACATGGAAGGTCAATTTCTAGTCCTTTCAGAAATCGTCACATTGTCTTCCAAAGAGATTGCACTAGTTTGCATTCCCACCAGCAGTGTAGAAGCTTTCCTTTTTCTTCACATCGTCACCAGCATCTGTTGTTTGTTTTATTAATGATGGCCATTCTTACTGGGGTTAGGTGGGAAAAGGAGAACCTACTCAGTAAATGGTGCTGGGAAAACTGGCTGATCATATGCAGAAGATTAAAACAGGACCCCAGCCAGGTTCAGTGGCTCAGCCTGTAATCCTGCACTTTGGGAGGCTGAAGTGAGAGGATTGCCTGAGCCCACGAGTTTGAGACCCGCCCGGGCAACTTGGTGAGACCTCCTCTCTACAATAAATCAAAAGTTAGCCGGGCATGGTGGCGCGTGCCTGTAGTTCCAGCTACTTGGAAGGCTGAGGCGAAAGGATCGCCAGAGCCCAGTAGGTCGAGGCTGCAGTGGCCGAGAGTGGTGACAGAGTGAGACTCCAACTCAAAAAAATAAAAAAATAAAAAATAAAATAAAATAAAATAAAATAGGACCCCTACCTATCAGCATACACAAAAATTAACTCTAAATGTATCAAAGACATAAACGTAAAACCTCAAACTATAAGAATTTTAGAAAACACAGGAGACACCCTTATGGCAAATGGAACTGGCAACCATTTCTGATCAAAACCCTAAGTGCCCATACCATAAGAAATAAGATAGTCAAGTGGGACTTCATCAAACTTACAAGCTTCTACAAAGCAAAAGAAACCATCAAGAGATCAAGGAGACAGCCCACAGAATGGGAAAAAATATTTGCCAACTATATATCTGACAAAGGGCTAACATCTAGGATCTATGAGGAACTCAAACACGCCGAAAGAAAAAAAACAAATAGCCCATTAAAAAGTGGGCAAAAGACATGAATAGACAATTCTCAAAAGAAGATAATATGGACAGCAAACAGACACATGAAAAAGTGCTTGGCCTCACTAATCATCAGAGAAATGCAACCTAGTCTTAAATTTCAGTCCCTGCTAGACTACATATAGTTAGATCAAATATATACCTATTGTTGCATAAAAGATAATGAATTGATATTTTCTGTAACCGAGAGAGGGTTAATCTTGTATTATTCAAAATATATTTTTCACACATGTATCAGGAATGTTGTAATGCACTGCACAAAGCTTACCCAGTGAACATCTTTAACATTAATAAGAATATTAGTAAGAAAATTTATGCAAGGGTAGCACTACTTCATAGATTAAGAAGATGAGGAAGGAGAGTTTACATTTTTACCATTACAGAGAAAGATAACATTATAATTTCATTGTCATCAAACTTATTCTGTGCCCAAATCTCTGAAACATATCTGCCATCTGTTAAATTTGATAAATCTTTGCTTTGGAGAAAAGAATTTCCAAAGGTAAAAGTAAATCTTTCATATTTCACTTGTGGATATTATTATGGCTTCATGGTACTATTAAGAAACTAAATCTGAAATCCTTCCAGAGAGAAACTTAAGCTCACAACCCAGTGAGGCAGTTAACTTCATCTTTATTGCCCTTAGAAAAAGACATTTAATATTTGAGATATTTGATAACTTTTAGATGTCACTGTCCAAACCATAAGTAAACTAAAATCGAAAGGAAAAGGGAAAAGGTGGGTTGTTCTTAATATAAATCAAGTAATTTCATTTGGAAAGTGTGAGCACTTAACTTTGCAAAAAGTTTTTCTAATATTTGTCTAACACTTGCTATGTAAAGAACTATATTGGATGAATATCACCAATTGAAGATTTTCTAGTCAACATCACTTTGTTCAAGTACTTTTAATTCAAACATTCCTTTCAGTGTTTGAAAGGAGCATGTTTAAATTTAGTCATTTATAAATGTTTGAAATTAGTCAACATAATACTGAATTTAAAAGGGATAAAAGCTTAAGTTTGGTAAGTTTATGATTTTCTAAATTTCATAACCAATTGAAATTTGTCCTAAAAACCATTCTGGGTCTTATTACATATTAATTTGTTAACCCTACCAGTAGAATTTTTAAATATTATCTTTTGAAATTAGAGGTTGAAATGGTCTACTGTATCTTTTTGTTCACCTTATGCCTTTTAAAGGAATAATTATTTTGCTAGAAAAATGTGTGTAGGCGATTTGTTTTAGAAACTAATGGGACATCATGAATTAGAACTGTGATATTTTTGCTGTTAATGTAAGAAATAAGAGCCTATTTGGGTTTCTCTTTGGCTGGACAAGCAAGTGTGTGGTATGCTGCTGTTGCCAATCCATCCAGACACTCAAGTTCAGACAAAGGCAAACCAAAGTTCCCAGTCACTTTTGTTTATTCTAGCTAAGGAACCCATGTGTACTCCACCCAGACCTGGGAGTCTGCTAACCCAGGAACAATTTTACTGGGTACATTCAATGGTGTTTCAAAGTTCACAAGGATGACTTTATAGAGTTGGTAGATTTTCTTTTATAGAGCCTGATCTCATCACTTGAAGCCTCCTGTAAGGCAATATCAGTGTAACTTATATCTGTTTAAAGTAGCTGTTGAGAGGAGAGCAATTCTCCAGTGTAGTGCATTTAAATTAACACACCACTCTTACTCATTGAAAGATATATTTAAAAACCACATTTTGTACTCAACCGCAGTTTGCAGTGAACTGAATCACACAGTGACTTGGAGAACACATGTAAAATATGTAAAATGCTGATTCTTAACCGAGGGTCTAGAGACTTTCTGAACTTCTGTGAAAAGTCTGTGTGTATGTACATTTGTGTCTGTATGCAATCGTGCATTGTCCTGAGTAGAAGAACCATAGCTTTCCATAAATTCTCAAGGGGGCATATGAATCCAAAAAGGTAACCACCACTGACATGAAGAGAATGATAAATGATTCCTTGTCCTTGCTTTAACATCAAGTATAGTAAAACATTGCAACATTCTCTTCTTATGACCTTTCGTAATGTCAGCAATCAAAGGCTGATCCTTAGACCTTTCTTTTCTCCTCAGGGTTACCTGGAGTTTACTCAGGTACACTCAGGGTGTCAGGCCCTGGAGAGGGCTCTCTGCCTAGGCCAGTTCCAAGGGGAAGCAGAGCAACACATAATTTTAGATGGCACGGAATGTCATTTGGATAACTTCAGATAGTAACAGATATCCTCCTTTTTTTTGTTTCTTCTGATTATGGTAAAGGAATAATAGGTGGTAGGATTATTAGTACCACTTATATAGCACTCCCTACTCTTCCCCTTTAACAGAGAGAGCAAGCCTCAAACTTAGAGTCTTTACAGGAAACTAGATCTGGCAGAAATTTAATAATATTACTCTGTTTATGGTATTTCATTTTATGATAGTATTCTGTTTAAGGCACATGATATTGGTTTTGAATTTATAGTTAGTAAGTTTATTTTTAAAGTAAATTAATTTAATTTTTAAACAGAGAGACAACTCAAGGAAAAATATTTTTATTGGCACATATGTACAAGGATATGACAAAATCATAAAAGTGATAAAAGTGATATGTAACTGACAAAAATTTGGGAAATGCCAGATCAAACAATTGCTAATCAAGTCATGCTTTTATTTTCCAGGAGATTGACAGTCTTCTGGAAAATTCAACCTATTTATGACAAATATTATAATCAGCAATAAAAATTATACTTGTATTTCTGGAAAAATAAGTGTAATCTGTGAGAGATGCATTCAACATCAATTAATTAAAATACTTTTAAATACTTGTAAAAACAACTAGAAGTATTTTAAACAATAAGGACTATTTCCTGGTGGTTCAAGGGTAGATTCAGTGGCATCATTGGGAACCCAAGTTCTTGTCATAGTATCTTCTACCATCTGTAGCATGTAAGTTTTGTCCTCAGACTTGTTCCCTCATGGTCTTAAGATGGCTTTTATGGCACCAACTCCTCACCCAGCAGGGACCAGATTCAGAAAAATGTGAGCCACAGCCTTTTGTTCCTTTCAAGAGCCAAGGAAACCTACCCAAAAGTTTCCCATATTTTCCCTCCCATTTTATAAGCAAGGTTGTACCTCACACCAAAATCTAAATCAAACATTGCCAAGAAAAAAGATATTATCAGGATTGCTTTAGCTTGATCTTGATTACCTACTGGGATTAAGGAGAGGCTGATGAAGATCATGAGACTAATCAATGACAAAGATTGGGGTTCTCTTGGCAAGGAAGTAGGAAGGAAACGACTGTTAGGTAAGCAATCCACATTGCTTGCCACATAGGTTTTAACAATTCTGAGGGGTTCAAAGAGGATAAGAATTCATGTTGGAAAAAATATTATTTCAGGGTCACAAATAAGTAATACAAACCTGGGATATACTGACCAAATATACACAGAAGATGTAGTTTGGAAAGTAATCATTTTCTTTTTAAGATTCCAGGTAGAACAAATTCTCAAAACAGAAAGACAGATGATAGATAGATAGGTATAGATAGACAGACAATCTGTGGAAATAAAAAACACTGATTGGCTGATAATCCTTCTCCCCAATCCCATCTGCCTCAGATCCTCTGAGCAAGAGAAAGATATAATAGTCAAGTCAGAGCAATAAAAAAGTAAGCTGCTGTTATTGTTCTTAAGAATTTCATATTTTCTAAAAGCTTCAGAGTAGTCACGAGGAAAAAAATAACATTATTGAACTTTATTAGACTTTTTCACTTTCTTTTACTTTCACTTACATGCTAGATGTGTGGAGGGGCATCTTTATGTCACTTGTGCATGATGAGACTTGTAAAATGTTTTAATCTAGTCCTGACAGGTAAACTCAGCTTCAAACAGTGAGATCAGATATAAATCTCCAACTCACCTATCTCAAGTTATTTGTATATTCAGTACTTTCTAAGCATAGTCTTTGGCTTTATTTCCCATTCCAGAACAAAAGGAATCAAATCAATGGCTGAGTAGGATCTGTACTGAGACATGAGAAAACAGGAAAAGCCACTCAACAAATACTGATTGAGCACTTAAGAGTTCTTTGCATGTGTTTTAATTTTCATCACAACAATACATCTATTATATGAACACTTTAATTCCAATTTTAAAGATGTAAAATAAAGAAACAAAAAGAGTGATTTGTCAATTTGCAAAGCCACTAGATAGTAGAACAGAGGGCAGTCACAGTGGCTCATGCCTGTAATTCCAGTATGTAAGGCCAGGGTGGGAGAGTAGCTTGAAGTCAGGAGTTTGAGACCAGCCTGGACAACACAGTGAGACTTCGTCTTTACCTCCCCCCACCAAAAAAGTAGTAGAACAAAGATTTGAACTCAGGTCTTTTTGAGCTCTAAGATCCAGAGGGTTTGTGCAGTCAAACACTGAAGGGTAAAATTAAGGGGTTGTCAAATAGAATCAAAGGAACAGGCTAAGAGATGCAGAGAAATAGAAAACAAGGGTCAAAAACAAATACAAGTAACAAACAGTCATTTTGCATCCATTATATGCTGGGCATAAAATAGACAAGTGGGATGCCTGTCTAGATGTGATGGGGGAAGAGAGACCATTAAAGGACCAACAGTGACTCTAAGGCACCCCGAAAACTAAAGGGAGGGGCTTTTTATATGTTCCTTGGTGTAGAGCCAGAACATGGAGTAGGTGTGGCTGGGACTTGGGGATAAACAGGCACACCTGAGGAATAAGGAATGCACTCAGCAGGGTGGGGTTGGGGAAAGCATACCTTTATGGCAAAGTTGACTTTTCCCAGTTAGATGAGATTTCCCTTACCTCACACAAATGGATCTGGGTGCAAACTAACTAAACTTTTTTCTCCTTGACAATAGCCCAAATATTTTTATGTTTTATACATTGATAGCTCTTTTTATCATAAATTTTAGTAACCACAATTTATTGGAGATTAATAAATCTACGATAATATTATCATATTTGAGATCCTTCTGGAAAACTGTTCACTCTATTAGTATTTCTTCTGTTTTCATACCAAAAAGTGGTGCTAGTGTTGCCTGAGTTGTCATCTGGGTGTCAGTGTTATCTTAGATATCTGTCAGTTGTAAAGATTTAGTATCACTATTATGGTTACTGGTCCAGATGATACCACAGTTTCAGCAGTATGATTCAGTTTGTGAAAAAGCATGCAATTTCTTTGAGTGTCTCAATTCTAACCTGCCAATCTTTATACTGCGTATTTTTCACTAGCCTTTCTCATTCTTACTAGTGCTACCAAAGAAGACAAGACAGATGTCTGTATTTATCCAAACCTGAAGATTAGTACTGTTAGTACTGAGACATATTTCAAATCTGGACTTACCAACAACCCATTTTAGTTTCAAACCAAAGTTGGATATATCCCACAAAGCAAGTTCGAAGGCCAAACCATGCAACAGAACTTCCAGAGACAAAAACCACTGTCATACCCCTTTCCACTCCTTTTTCTGTGAGTACAGAAAATATAGATCATCCCACATGCTGTTGGACAAAACTTGAAAGTTTCTTTGATCAGTTCAGTCTTACTGATCCCTCAGAAATATACATAAACTCATTTACTAAATATAATTTACCACATGGCCTATTTCTTAAAAAGCATTAAACTAATTTTTGATGATTTTTCTTTGTTTAAAGATATTTGGGGATGTGCCTGTAAAATTTAATGGTGGTGGATTCTATTGCTTCTTTTAATACAAAAGGTTTTTGCCTGACCTAGGAACAGCTCTCTGCTGAAATAGCCCAAAAGCTCTGAGCCTAGAGTCAGGAAGAGACTTGAGTGCAAGTCCTGGCTCAGCCATCTGATGCTTCATGGGTGAGTTACATAATCTCCCTAAATATCTTCATCTAAAGCATAGGAATAACAAATTATACTTTAACAAGTTTTTAATTCAATGAGATGGTACAAATAAGTAGTTTTAACAGCATGACTCTTAAGGAACTATAAATTAAAAACAATAGACTCAACCTAAAATTAAAAACAATAGACTCAATCAACAGTCATAAAGGGAATATACTTAAGGTGTAAAATGATTAATTATTGAAAGAAAATTGAAGGAATGGATATAGAGTAACTACTACCCAAATACCAATGTCCTGCATATCTAAATCTGCAGCTTTGACCTCTACTTCAAGCTTTAGACTCTGATATCCAATACCCATAGGACCAGTCCATCTCAACACGGCCAAAACCAAACTCAGCACCTTATCCTCCAAACCTACTGTTATCTTCTAGCTTAGTGGAAGTTACCCACAATTAACTCAGTCTCAAAATTTAGAAACCTGGATGCTGTTCTAAAATTATCCTTCTCTCTCATTCTCTGCTCCAAACATCTAAATCAAGGCCGATAGAGCTGTGGTTCTTGAACCTGGCAGATATCCAGAATCACCTATGGTGTTTTGCAAAAATACCAGGTCATATCACAGAGATTCTGATTCAGAAGACCCAAAGTGTGTCATGGGAATCTTTATTCAAAAATAAATAAACAAAATGTCCATGAGAACTGGAAACTCATCAAGATTTGGAAGCCACTATTACAGTGTATCTTCTTATCTTCTTATCTCACATCTATACCTTCCTCTTTGTTCCCACAGCAGCAGCCTTACCTCAGACCCTACTATGTCTCCTGAATACTGAAGTCACTCCGTAAGTGAGCATTCTGCATCCAGTCACCCTACTCTCCCCCATTAATTCATTCTTCCAGAGCCTCCGGATCTGCTTATCTGAATCCAAGCTTTAGAGAAAAATAGATCTAAATTCAAATTCTTGCTTTTCTAGAATCTGGAGCCTTAAACAAATTAGTTCAGTTCTGTAAGACTCAGTTTTCTCATCAGGAAATGAAATCCCATTCAATGAGATATAGACGGACTAACACGTGTAAACCTCTTAGTACTGGGCCTGGCATATAGCAAGCTATTTGTATTATTGTCATTGTGTTTGTTATTACGACACAAACATAATCATGTAATTCCTATGTTTCACGTCTTCCTCCTGCTAACAGCCTCCTTTTCAGTGAGCAAATCCCAGGGTCAGGTCTTCTTGATTCTAGGTGCCATTCTCTACTCAAGACCTCTAATGATCACTGCCATGAAGCATCCTCTGATGCTGCGCCAGTGCTTCCAGATTTCTTTCCATGGTTTATATCTGAGGCCTGCTCAGATTATGTGGTTTGGTCAAATGGGAATATCTAATCTGATTTAGTTTATCCCCTGCTCAAGTCTGATTTATCTAACTACAAACAAACCAGAGTCAGGTCTCCTGACTCCTAAATGAAGTTAACAAACACGATCAATTCTCTACATGTTTTGAATATCAATATCAAATATCAATATCCATCCTCTACATGTTTTGCAATGCCCAATTTACCATAGGTACGTGGTATACATAGTTGTATGCTCCTCTCTAAAAATAAAGTTATGAGTGATTTCTAGCCAATACCTAAATTTTTTTTTTTTTTTTTTTTTTTTTTTTTTTTTTGAGTTGGAGTCTCACTCTGTTGCCCAGACTGGAGTGCAGTGGCCGCTCCCGGCCACTGCAGCCTCGACCTGCTGGGCTCTGGCGATCCTTCCGCCTCAGCCTTCCAAGTAGCCGGAATTACAGGCGTGCGCTACC
>CAUYQG010121785.1:0-25445 GCA_963574415.1 Tarsius wallacei | reverse complement strand
TTAATGGAGAGTTAAAAACATAAAAATATCTTTCCTTATATAATTACAAAAACAAAACAAAGTGCTATAGAGAAACAGTTTTTCTTGTTAAGTAAATGCCCGGTTATTTGTTATTGGAGACTAAGTGGTCATCAATATCTTCTTTTTTTTTGAGTTGGAGTCTCACTCTGTCGCCCAGACTGGAGTGCAGTGGCACGCTCCCGGCCACTGCAGCCTTGACCTGCTGGGCTCTGGCAATCCCTCTGCCTCAGCCTTCCAAGTAGCTGGAACTACAGGCGTGCGTTACCACACCTGGCTAATTTCTGATTTATTGTAGAGATGAGGTCTCACCAAGTTGCCAAGAAGGGTCTCGAACCCATGGGCTCAGGCAATCCACTCACCTCAGCCTCCCAAAGCTGGGATTACAGGCTGAGCCATCGAGCCCGGCTCATCAATATCTTTACAGAAGTGATTCAACTTAGATGTTACGAGTTTCCCAAGCAGATAAAACTCTATATGAAAACCAAGGAACTGAGGAAAAAACAGTTTCTCTTCCTAAATCCAACAGATGTCTAAACTGTTTTAAAATTGCAAACTCTGGCACTTCAGTAAAATCCATTACCTGCATTACCTGCCTTCTATAAAAAACACAAGTCCTCGGATCCAGCTGCCATAGTATTTTCTCACATTGGGTTTTGTTCTTTCTCTTCATATTTATAGCAATAACTTTCAAAGTATTATGTCATTTTTTTCTGCATAAAAATAATGAATAGTTGCTTTTATCTGCAAGATAAATCCAAATCACTTACCTGATATGGGCCTTTATATACAGCATCATACTGTCTTCTATTTCCATCAAAAACACATCCAGAAACAGGGATTCAAGGTTTTGGTGAGAAGTGCGTGGGCTTTGGAGAAAAACAAAAACAATACAAAACAAAACAAAAAAAAAACACTTAGTGACTACCCAGTGAACTGGTGAGTGTAAGACCTTGAACATACACACCTTACTCTTTGTAGCCTCTCTCTCTCTCTCTCTCACATAATCTATCTATAATATCTCCTTATATTTGATATTCTCTGAGTTGTTTCTAATTATCTTAAAGTGGTATTTTCATTTATACTTCAAGATTTAACTGAATCTTTATAACCTAGGTGTATATTCGTACAACAAATAATTATTGATTTTTCTAATTTTCTTGCATCAATTAGTTAAACTTCCCTATGTATCATATTTTACTATAAAAATACTGGTCTTTATCATATTGCATTAGAATTGAGTGTTTGCATTTCATTCTTTGTATAGTAATTAAGTTCCTTGAAGCAGAACACTTTTCTGAGGACCATCTTGCATGTTGAGTAAATATTTGTTGACTAAGCAAATCAACCAAAACTTTGATCTAAACCACTTTCAGGAATCAAAAATATAATTTTCCATAAAACACCTGAAAAAGAACTATGAAAATTCTAGTAAATTATGCATTCCCTGATACTCTTTACTAATCTACTCATATCATGCACATTCCTTTCCACATTGTTGCATCAAATAAAGATTTTTTGTATTGTCTGAATTATTAATTTTTTTATTTTAAAGATGTGGGGTATATTCAGGGTTAGGTATACAAATGTTTATTATGCAGGTACCCTTGTTGATGAAGTGTGTCCCCCACTCCCTTGGCAGATTCCCAATACTGCCAATCCCACCACACCCTCCCCTGGCAGTTTTCCAGTACTGACAATCCTTTTCTTATAGTATGATAATTGTTCAAGGTCTGCTTATGAGTGAGAACATGTGATACCCAGTTCTTTGTTTCTGTGATACATCACTCAGTATTTTAGACTCTAAGTCCATCAAGGTTGCTGTGAAGTTCATGATTTTGTCCTTCTTTATGGCAGCATAATATTTCCTCATGCATATGTACCACGTTTTTTTAATCCAGTCTTCTTGATGGGCAGGACAGTTGGTTCCATGCTCTTGCTATTGTGAGCAATGTTGCAGTAAACATATATGTGCAGGTAACTTTTTCATAGAGTGATTTGAGTTCTTCTGGGTATATTCCCAGTACAGGGATTGAGGGGGTCTTATGGAAGGTCAATTTTTAGAGCTTTTAGGAATTGCCACACTGTTTTCCACAGAGACTGTACTAGTTTAACATTACCACCAGCAGTGTAGAAATGTTTCCTTTTTGCCACCTCCTCTCCAGCATCTGTTGTTTTTTGAGTTATTGATGATAGCCATCCTGACTGGAGTTAGGTGGTATCTCAATGCAGTTTTAATTAGCAATTCTTTGATGACTAGTGAGGCTGAGCATTTTTTCATGTATCTATTGTCTGCTCGTATGTCTTCTTTTGAGAAGTGTCTTTTCATATCTTTTGTCCACTTTGAATGGGGCTGTTTATTTTTTTCTTTTTAGTACGTTTGAGTTCCTTGTAGATCCTAGATGTTAGACCTTTGTCAGGCATGGAGTTGGCAAATACTTTTTCCCAGTCTGTGGGCTCTCTCCGCTCTCTTGATGGTTTCTTTGGCTTTGCAGAAGTTAGTCAGTTTGATGAGGTCCTACTTGTCTATCTTATCTCTTATGGCATGGACACTTAGAATTTTGATCAGGAACCAGTTGCCAGTTCCAATTTCCATAAGGGTGTCTCCTGCATTTTCTAAGAGTTTTAAAGTGTGAAGTTTTATGTTTAAGTCTTTGATCCATTTAGAGTTTATTTTTGTGTATCGAGATAGGTAAGGGTCTTGTTTTAATCTTCTGCATGTGGTCAGCCAGTTTCCCCAGCATCATTTATTGAATAGGTTCTCCTCTCCCCAATGGTTGGTGGTGGAGGCTATGTCGAAGATGAGTTGATTGAAAAATTGAGGTCTTGCTTTTGGAATCTCTATCCTGTTCCATTGGTCTATATGCTTGTTCTAGTATCAATACCAGATTGTTTTGTATATTGCAGTTTTATAATAAAATTTAAAGTCTGAGAGTGTCATACCTCCCGCTTTGTTTTTATTTGCTGAGGATTGTTTTGCCCATTCATGGTCATTTATGTTTCCATATTAATTCCTGTATTATTGCTTCCAGGTCTGAGAAGACCAAGTCGGCTTCATCCCCAGGATGCAGGGCTAGTTCAACATTCATAAGACCATAAATGTAATTAAATGCATCAACCGTTGTAAAAACAAAAAACACATGATTATATCATTATATGCAGAAAAAGCTTTTTATAAAACCTAGCACCCTTTCTTGCTAAAAACCCTTGAACATCTAGGCATCGATGGAACATACCTCAATATAACAAGAGCCATCTACAAGAAACCCACAACCAGCATACTGCTAAACAGACAGAAATTGGAACCATTTCTCCTGAAAACTGGAACAAGACAAGGATGCCCACTCTCATCCCTCCTGTTCAACATAGTTTTGGAAGTCCTAGCTAGAGTAATCAGACAAAAGAAGGAGATAAGGGGTATTCAAATAGGAAAAGAAAAAGTCAAGTTATCCCTCTTTGCAGACGACATGATTAAATACCTCAGAAACCCAAAAGAATCTGTCAGAAACCCCCCTGCACTGCTAAAGGACTTTGGCAAAGTCTCAGGGTATAAAATAAATGCACAAAAGACAGTCACATTACTATAACCAATAATGAATAAACAGGAACCCAAATAAAAAGCACAATCCCATTTACAATAGCCACAAAAAATATGAAATACCTTGGCATCTTCCTAATCAGAGATGTGAAAGACCTTTACAATGAAAACTATAAAACTCTGCTCAAAGAAATCAAAGATGACACAAACAAAT
Organism: Tarsius wallacei; assembly: GCA_963574415.1. Lineage (NCBI taxonomy): Eukaryota > Metazoa > Chordata > Mammalia > Primates > Tarsiidae > Tarsius > Tarsius wallacei. Next base: position 21,675 of record CAUYQG010121785.1, on the reverse strand, counting down.
GGAAAAACAAATGCTCATGGATTGAAAAAATCAACACTGTTATGTCCATTCTACCTAACGCAATCTACAGACTTAACAAAATACCCATTAAATTACCAGCAGCATTATTCTCAGACCTGGAAACAAAAATACAGGAATTCATATGAATTCTGCTGTGTAACATTTTTCCTCTCCACAATCTTTATAAGTTGATTCAACTGCAAAGCATCAGCCAGTACCTCAATGTGAAAGCAATCACAATAATATTTTTCATGAAGACCTCTAGTTGTTGGTAGAATTATCAGTCTCCACAAGTACATATTTCCCTGCATACAAAACTGATTTAATTGGGTCAGAATAATTGCCTAAATTAGATAAGCTTTATAAATCTTCATTTAAATTCAATATGTTACTTATCTCTTCAATCTGAATTTAAAATCCTATATATTATCTCTTCAAATTAAATTTTCTGTAATAATATTATACTTTGAGACTTATCTTTCAAGAAATAGGAACATTGAATTAAATTTTACTCTATTATGTGTTAACCAGCTCAGTAATAAGTAAGGGAACTAATTAACCTCTTATCAGATGTGATTGTAAATAGAACATTATATTAATATAGGAAGAACCATTTGTTCTTGAAATCTATTAAGTTTTATTGGCTTTAAGTTATTTACAGTTGCTAATGTAGTTCTATGAATTTTTTTAGTAAAATAGCCACATTCATGGAATTGATGCATCGATTTAGGAAGGCAACTGACTGACATTTCAGTGACCATTTTTAAAGCTAATTAAATCAATAAAATATATTGTGACCATAATCTTATGAATGTTAATTATAAGCAAGAATATAAGTATTAACAGAAAGTAACACATTTACCTTTAAGAGCAATAATACATTTTGTTGTATTTTTATGCATTTTACTAACAATAAACATTAACAGAAGATGAAAAGGATATTGAGTTAGGTAAAGAGTAGAGAGACGACAAATGATTGAAAAGAATAGCAAAGCTATCCTGATTACATGAAAACAGAGAAAAATTGCATTGTCTTCACAGATAATATTTCTTATGTTATGAGTTCACTCTTTTTCTTTTTGCCAATGTCTAATTCAAAATTATTTCATGAGTGCCTAATGCTTGTAAGTACTCTGTTTTGTATTACAGGGTATGCAATTACCAAAAAGAAATACAATGCTATTTAGAAGAATGTCTATTTTAAATAATATATAAATGGAAATATGTTTGTGTCTTATATAGAAGCAAAATAAATATTTTTTAAATTTTTACATTGGAATTTGGGAGACGATCATTCTCTACCACTATTCTACGTTCTTTATTTTGAGGTCTTTATAAACATAAAGATAACAGTGTGCCAATTAATTGGGATCCATAAACATATGTCCTTAGGATACAAGTTTAGTTATGATGCATATCAAGTTCTATGGGTACTTGTTACAAATTATATCATTATGATATTGACTTTGTATCTACCTCTCCTATTCCTCAAATTTTCCTTTTTGCATGTAGAGAGGTTAAACGCAGTGTAACCAGTTACATGGATGTTAAGTGAGTGAACATGTATGTGTGCATCTGTTTGTGTATGTACATAACAAAGAAACGCTATATTTTAACATATCCTTTATATGAACATATTCGTTCTTACAAAAGGACCTTGAATATATTTGAAATGCAGTTAACACAGTATTGGCCAACAGAATTCTTCTTAAGTAGACTTTTCTTTTTAATTTTTTAACTTTTGTTTTTCTCTTCCGTGAATTTTTTGAATCATTTTATTTCTGTCTGGTACTATGGCACTAAATATAACCTACATTACTTTTTAAGTAAAGACAAGATATATGCTTGATGGAAAAATATTTGAATAATGTCCCTAGATGCTCCCAGTTAGCCTTCTAGATACTTGAGGTATATTTCTTTTTCTTTTTTTTTTTTTTTTTGAGTTGGTGTCTCATTCCGTTGCCCAGACTGGAGTGCAGTGGCTGCTCCCGGCCACCGCAGCCTCGACCTGCTGGGCTCCAGCGATCCTTCCGCCTCAGCCTTCCAAGTAGCCAGAACTCCAGGCGCGGGCTACCACGCCCGGCTAATTTTTTTGATTTATTGTAGAGATGAGGTTTCGCCTGCCCAGGCGGGTCTCGAACCCGCGGGCTCAGGCAGTCCACTCACCTCAGCCTCCCAAGGCGCGGGATACTTGAGGTATATTTCTAACTGAAGATGCTCCATTCAGTTTATTGATTGTTGTTTCCTCAAATCTCTATGTAGTTCCATTTTCTTGCAATTAAGCTATGAGATATATTCTTGTCACTAAGAGTAAAACTAATCTAAAATTAAAAGTAAATAATATTTTCCTTAACTTGTCATTTTTGCAAATCCCATTTCCACTAGACCATTTAGTGTTGAAATAGGAAAAAAGGAGTGTACCAGTCTGTCTTGTTGCACAGCCTTATTGAAGAAAGAATCTGAAATAGATTGGCAACACAAAACATTCCAAAATACCATATCATTCCAAAACACCACCAAAGCCAAGCCAAAAACATATCCTCTCATTGAGCATGAATCCTAGACCTAGTTCTAGAGAGTAATTTTCAGGTTCTGATCTAAGTATAAATTCTTTTTCTTTGGGTGAGGAGAAAAGAGAGGAAGATTTGTATCATCCTTAAAGGTAGAATACATCACTCAAAATCTGCGACATGCTAGTCCTTCAATATCTACACTATGATAAGAGTATAGGTTTTCCCCGAGAGAGATCACATCCTCAGAAACATCATGCCCACACCTTCAAAATACCACATTTCTAATTCTCGGCACTGTTTCCATGTTTCAAAATAGTATCAGTAAGACAGATCACTCAACATCCCAAGTATACTTATGATCATCTTTTAGATGTTATCCTGAAAACTCGGGAAATTTACCAAGACATTACTAAAATTAAGTATGCCCAAAGACACATTAAACATTTGGCCAAGGATGTATGCTGTGGTTCAATTCACTTCTCTAATTATTCATAGTTATAGCCAGATTTACCAGATGTTACAATGTGCATCTTAAATATATTGGTCTATGTTATATGGTTCTCGTAATTTAAAATGCAAAATTTGTTCTCAGTGTTTTAAATTTTAGCACTATGAAGATGACTTAATCTTTTAAAGAAAATAAGGTCTTCAAGTATAACAAAAATAGGGATTCTTTAAAAAAATTTTTTTTTCTGCTTATCCTGGCCTGATTCCTTATTGTATGAATAATTTTGAACTTCTTTTTTGAGACCCATGTATTTTTGATTTTCAAAACCATCAAAGATATTACAATATAAAAAATACAGGCCAATAATCTGCATGAACATTGATGAAAACTCTTAAACATATATTGCCCTGCATCAAAACCATTGATGTATGTGTGTGTGTGTATATAAGCACACACACACACACATATAGTTTTCACGAAGAATGAAGTTGTCAAATTTGCCTTAACATTAAAAAGTAAATCACAGTAATTTACCATATTAATAAAGTAAGGAAAAGTCACGTGACTATTTTAATAGCTGTGGAAATATAATTTAATAAAAGTCAACTATTTATAATTTTAAAAATCTTATGCAATTAGGAATAGAAGAACCCTTTGTCAAACTTAAAACAGCACCAAAAGTTCAAATACTGAAGAATAAAACCAACAAAAGAATTCAGTATGTCTACATATATAAGTACAAATCACTAGGGGGATAATTTCAAGGTCAGCACCAACAAATGGAAAATTATGTCATGTTTTTGTATTGGAAAACTTAATGTTGTAATTACGTCAATCCTGCCTAAATTTTCTGAAAATGTTTGTAACTCTAATCAACATCTTAACAGATTTTGTTTTGGTAACTATTGAAAGAGATGTTTTTAATTTTATATAAGAATGCACAGGTCAAAGACTATCCAAGAAAATCATGGAGAATAACAAACTTTGAGAACTTACATTACGTATCTCAGAATAAGCTACCTTATTTTTAACAGTGTATTATTTGACTCTTCATTTTTGGCTTATTATTTTTGCCTATATTTACCACTTGTTTTAGCAGTTTTCCTAGGGCTAAAGCTATACATCTTTAATCAATCACATTCTACCTTTAAATTTTATTATATATCTCCTTAGGTATAAATATAGAAAACGTATCACCTCATACTCCCATTTCCTCCCTCCCATATTTTGTGTCATTATTGTTATATATTTACTGTTAGCATGCTATAAGTACCACAGTATATTTTTACTATTTTTGCTTGTGCATTAATTTGTGAAGTAATTAAAATAAGAAGTTTTTAAAAATGCTTTATTTTAAGCATTTCCAAAGACTTTATTTATTTTTGCGGATCCAAGTTTCTGGTATTATATTTCTTGCATGGGGAACTCTAAATTTTTTGTGTGTGACAAATTGTTACTGCAAATTGTTTCTATCATGTTTTCTTTGTCTCACAAAAAACTTTATTTCATTTTCACTTTTAAAAGATATTTTTGTTGATGGTTTCTAGTACTTTAAAGATGTCACCCTGCTGTGTTCTGTCTTCACCTATGCCTTGGGGACAATATGTTTTGCTGCCCCTCTCTAATACCAGAAAATTTTTCTTCTGGTGGAGTGATAACATTGGGTCCACTACTTGCTTGAATCAGTGACTGTACCTATCCTGCAAGACTGCATCACTGAGCTAAGCCTTCTCTAGTCTCCTGTGTACCCAGTCTCTCTATTAACATTGGTCTATGGAGAAGACCTTGTAAAGTGGACATTAACTCATCTTATGTCCTTGACTCCTATAGTTTTTCTATCCTTATTCTACCCCACACATAGCCTCCAGAAATTAGTTTAAAAAAAAAAGGTGGGGGAGTTAGATTTTTTTTTTTTTACCTTCTTATATGGTTTCTGGCATGTTTCTTCCTACGTAGAGTTGCCTGTCAGCCAGAACTCTGCTGTCTTTTCCTTAAAGAGTCTTAGATTTCAAATTACTAGGCTGCTCTATGATCTCAACCCTCCAATCGTTTCAACTCTCCAATGGTTTACCTGTTCTGTTTGGAATAATGCTGTTTCTAGCAGTCTACATCCTAGGCAGAAAGTGTCTCTCTCAGTCAATACCTTATTTCTCATGAACAATACAAAGATCTTAGACTGCTTTACCTCTGAATGCTTTATCTTCTTTCTAGCTTATGTGCTATTATCTTCTATTGTTATATCTATCTTTTCTTGATGCTGCAAGTTAAAGTTTTTTTGAATTATTGTTTTATATAATTTATGTTTATTCCGACAAGAAATGTTTACCACCTTGTGTTCTACATTTTTGTTTATCACATATCAAACCATCTTTTTGGTTTCATTAAAGCACTTTTAGAAACTGTACTTGTCCCTTTCATGTGTTTGATTGTAGTCAATTTGGGTTATATTTGCTTGAAACTTATTTTACTATTTGCCATTTTTGAAATATGGTTTCAGTACACAATTCAAGGTTCACAGTTACTTTTCCTGAACACTTTAAAGATTCCACTGATTTATGACTTCCATTGTTGCATCAAGAAGTTAAACATCAGTCTAAATAGTTTTATTTGTAGGTGTAATACTGTAAAATATATATTTTTGGTCTTCATTCCTGTTTTCTGAAAGACATGTAGCTCCTAAAAATCTCTGGGATCTCTCAGAGTGTTAAGAGTGTTTTCCGTATGCTAATGAGAAGACTGGTGGCCAGTGGCCCCTAGGTAGTTTCAGGAAGGGGACTGGTCAAGGAAAGACTAAGGCAAAATAAGAAGGTTGAGCCTTTCTACCTTACTAGGAAGTAGAGAAGGGCTGAAGTTTAAGTTTATCACCAAAGATCAATGATTTAATCCATCATGCCTGTATAAGGAAGCTTCCATACAAAACCCAAAAGACAGGGTTCAGAGATAAGCTTTCAGATAACTGAACACATAGAGGTTCCTAGAGGGTGTCATGCCTGGAAATGGCATGGGAGTTTCATGCCTCTTCCCACATAACCTCACCCTAAGCATCTCTTTGTCTATATCCTTTGTGATGTCTGTTATACAAACCTATAAATAAGTGTTTTTCTGAGTACAATGAGTCACACTAACAAACATCAAAATCTATCAAACATGGGGGGGGTTGAAAATCCCAAATTATAGCAGGTAGATCAGAAGCACAGTTAAAATAACCTGTACTTGCATCTGGAATCTGAAGTAGAGAGCAGTCTTGTGGGACTGATCCTCAAATTGTGGGTCAGTCTGACACTAACTACTGCTATCTCCAGGTAGATAGTGTCAGAATTGAATTGAATTGGAGGACACCCAGCTGGTGTCCACTATAGAACTGATTTGGTTGTTGGTAGGAAGAGATTGCCACACATTTATTGGTGACGAAAGGTCAAAGAAGTTGATGGCGTTATATGAGTGTAGTTGGAGAAATGGCATTGCCTATATCCTCAGTTAAACAAAATATTCTTTATTTCTGACTCTTTTAATATATGCACTTTACTTTTTTCTGCAATTTTACTAGCGTACATCTAGATATGGTTTTTAAAATATTCATTCTGCCTGATATAAAATCCTGAAGAACGTATATAATCATCTTTGACCAATTGTGCAAATTGATCTATTATCTCTTTGACTATTGTTTTGATTGGGTTTTTATAACTATTATTTTTTTATATTGCCAGCTAACTTTAGGACTATACAGAAAGCTTTTTATATAGCTTTTTGGAGGTTACAATTTTGTATTCACAATCCATAGTGGAGGAGAAAATCATATATCACAAAATAAAGAAATACCCAGGAGGAGGAAAAAAACTACTTTTGTATTTACCTTTCTCAGAAAGGTAGGTTGCTTTTACATTATATTTCCTATCATCTGAAGGGATAGAGTATCAAGAGTGGAGACAGATTAAGTTTTCTTTCCTCTGAGACAGTCAGGGAAATACATTCTAAGCTAAGCTGGGGAGAAGAGAATTCGTTATTCATAGCATACTATCATACACTCTGTAGGCTTTCAACAGTATAATTGATGATGATGATGATGTGACAGTCTTATGTGTATTTCTCTTTAGTCCTTGACATTATAGCTTTCATTATTCTGCCTACATGTAACAAAGTAAACTGGAAAATCAGTCAATATAAACTGGAATTTCAGAAGGAAAAAAGATGTCAGATTTCAAAATAATAATTCTTTCTTTCTTCTGTATTCCTTCTTTATTCAAAACCACTTTCACTGACAGCTTTTCTCTTTATTATTCCTTTACAGAAATCATCCTTGATTGCAATGAGCTCTGTCTCCAATTTTTGTGACAGGCATCTGAAGAATTATGGCACTAGCATTTACCCTCTTGTTCACTTCACACTGTTCCTTCTGTTCTTGGAATAATTCAGAAGATCTGATATTTGAGCAATGCAGGCTTAAAGGACACAGGCAATTTCCACTGATGTCAGTGTTAGTGACCTCTTGTTCTTGAAAGAAAGGATTTACCCTTCAGACCATCTCTAGGGCCAAAATGGGCCCTGCTTAAAGGGTGAACAAGGAGATGGTGACGCTTCAGAGAAACAAGGAATTTCAAAACTTACATGGATTCTGAGATTTTATTCCAATCTTTTCATTTTATGAATTAGGAAACCAAGTCTACAAGGAATGTAATTTGCTCTCAGCCACACTTTTATCAATTGCTAAAATTCTTTTCTCAACATCATAAGGAACCAATTAATATATCAATTTTATCAAAATTCCTTCCTTTAACATAAATGAGTTTGCAAAAACTTGTTTAATACAGGAAATATCATAACTTAGAAGTTGATTTTTAAAAACAGATAGAAAAATGTGTTATCCAGTTGATTGTTGACAGTGGCCTAATTTGGCCAATAATGGGTAGGAAGCAGAGTATGACATTCTTTTCACATATTGATTCCAATAAACCATGTCTCTCATAGGGTTTGTCCTGGATCTTTCCCAGGGAAACTGAACAATAATAGATTGGAAAACTTTTTCTCACTCTTGTGGATTTATCTGCATGGGCTTTTGAAAGACATAACCTATATATAAATAATACAGTGAGTTTTTTTTTTTCTTTTGCAATTTCAGGCTTTTTGTTTGACTTTTTTTTTTTCTATTTTCTTTGTCATTCACTTCTTACAGAGGATGGATTCCTGTATTAAATGGAAGAAAACAATCCGATAAAATTCTTCACATTTAAAACTAATATTTCATTATCCCAGTCTTGGGTACAATTTTATTTCAAAAGACTACATGGAGAAACTTTCTATCTAACTCTTAAACTTTGGATGTTAGTGTCAGGAGTCTCCTGGTTAGTTTGTCTGTTGTGTCATATAGGACAGAGGGTAATAATTCTTCCTATTACTGCTGAATAATCACCAACCTTCCAAAAACTATCATTGATTATAGTTTTGAAAATGTTGATGGATTCAGTTTTCTAATATAGCACTTTAAAAAAGTTAATATGGCAACCCTCATTGGCTGAGACAGTTGATAATATACCATCACTCACTCTTACCTTTAATATTTAACAAACACATTTATATTTAGAACTTTTTTTTTTTTTTTTTTAGTTTTAGATATTGGCCATAGATTTTAAAAAAATGTTTCCACTACTCACACAAGCATTGCACTTCTGACTTCTATTGCCCTTTTCTTTCAATACAGCTATAATATAATTTGGGATTTGGTTAATATTCATTGTATATATTTTATGACAATGCAAACACTGCTCTCAACCAAGCCATGTAATAAAATATTTTCACATTTCCATTCTTGTGCAACTTTTATAACTTTTTGAAAATCATTGACTTTTGTTTCTGTATGTTTATCAATGCTGCAGCCTCAAACTCTTTAGCAAACACTAACTTAGTATTGACTATGTGCCCAAAAAAATCAAGCACTTTACAAATATAAGCCAACTATTCTTCATTAAAAAAAACTTTTAAGGTAGGTATTATTATTATCTCCATTAAATAAATGAGGAAACTGAAGTCAAATATGTCTAGGTCAAATTCATGACTGATGAGGATCATCTTTCAATGGATTATAAGGGCAATTCAGTTGAGAATTTAATTTCATTACAAAGAAAAAAATCTTACTTATCATAATTTGGAAAGGATATAAAAATTATATCAATATGTAATCCTTGATCATTTTGTTATTCATTATACCAGGAAATCTGGAGTAACTAAATGTAGAAAGAGATAGTTGAACGATTGAAGTATCCTATTCAATGAGTTATTCTCTTTCTCTGAATATTTCAGTAGCATATAAATGAACTTTATATGGGATTAGAGTTTTACTCTAGAACAGTTCAGAACTGTTAAATGTCTCATTACCTGGGAAATTTGTACAACTCTTATTCTTTCATAACATAAGTGACATAAAGCTAAACATCTATTGCCTTTTTTTGAGAATTGAGGTCACACACTCTGTCATTAGTGTTGAACTACAAATTATTGGTGAAAAGTAGTATAATATTACATATATTTAAAACCATTACAAAGATCAAATATATACTAATGATTTTCTGTATTTTTTCAGACCTTTCTCTTTCTCTGTATGTCTGTATCTCTTGATGTAAAACACAATATATAAAACTAAAGTCAAATGCCTGTGTTTTTTCTAGATCTTTTCATGATTAATTTAGACGTATCCTCAAGCTTTGTGTCTTTATATACCTGACAATCCTATATTTATTGTTTTGTGTGGGTTTTTAATAAAATTAAATATATACTATTATTTGGTATAGATAGATTTAAAACTTTGTAATATTTGTTCAACATTATGATTTTGAGATTTATCTACAATAATTCCTCTGTTCTTGACTATTAAATATAATTCTGTCTACATAAAAGTCCATTTTATGATTAAACTATATTTTATACATTATTCTGAGATATATACAGGTCACTTCCACTTCAAAAAAAATTACAAACTGTACTTCAATTCTCATCTTTAATCTTTACATTCCTCCTTGACAGGGCTATATTATAGGTAGGAGATGTAGGGCCATAATTTGGGAACACACATACACACACACACACACACACACACACAAAATTATATCATAAGATTCCTGTAACAGTATTTCTTCTATCCTTTCTTCGGTCCGTAAATACTTGAGAGCCCATAATTTTCAAGCACTGTTTTAAGCACTTAGGATATTTTTTTACTCAGTTTGAACTGTTATAACAAATTAATAGAGACTTGGGGCTTAAACACAACAGAAATTTATTTCTTACAGTTATGGAGGCTTGAAGCTTGAGATCAGGGGACCAGCATGGTGCAGTTCTGGTGAGGTTCCTCTTCTGGGTTGCAGGCTGGCAACTTCTCATTGTGTCCTCAAATGGTGATAAGAAAACCAAGAAGTTCTTTGAGGTCCCTTTAATAAGGGCACTACTGGGTTCAAGAGGGCTCCATCTTTAAACTCAATTATCTGCCAAAGACCTCACCTCCAAATACCATCACGTTGGGGGTTAGGTTTCCACATATGAATTTGGGGGAAATGTTAATATTCAGTTCATATGTAACAAAATAATATCAGACAGCAATCCAAAGATCTGAGCTAAAACCTAGCATTAAACTAGGAGGTTTATTTCTTCTTGAGACTTTTGAGACATGGAAACTCCTTATATTTTTGCTTTCCAGAACTGCTGGTCACTGCAACTATACAATACTTTTACACTTTCAGGAGATATAAAAGCTTTACTTTTTTTTTTTTAAACAATAAAGGCATAACATTTTGAAATGTCTTGAAACATAAAACTATCCAGTGGTGCCTGGTACATAGCAAAGAAGTCATTGTGGGTAGGAAAAATGGCAAGGTCAAAATGCCATAGATAATTAAATGTATACTGTGTCCTGAAAATTCCAAATACTCCAGGTTTGCTGAAGCATGAGACACATATATAGGGTTCTAATAGAGATAAGTCTGCAAAAGCAAACTGGGACATATTGTACATTGTTGCTGTGATAATCATCCTGAAGACTATCTACCAGTGAAAACACTTCGTATTTTTAGTGGGTTCACTATTCCTTTTTTTAAAAGTTTTATTTATTTATTTATTTTGAATTGGAGTCTCACTCTGACGCCCAGACTGGAGTGCAGTGGCCGCTCTCGGCCACTGCAGCCTTGACCTGCTGGGCTCCGGAAATACTTCCGCCTCAGTCTTCCGAGTAAAGGTAATTACAGGCACGCGCTACCATGCCCGGCTGATTTTTTGATTTATTGTAGAGATGAGGTCTCGCCAAGTTGCCCAGGTGGGTCTCGAACCCCGGGGCTCAGGCAATTCACTCATCTCAGCCTCCCAAAGCGCAGGATTGCAGGCTGCGCCACCGAGCCTGGCTATTCCTATTATTCAGTGTGGCTTACACTTCATCTACTTAAATCTTTCTGTGTGAATTGTGTAAAGGTAAATGTCAGCCTTATACTGTGGGAATTACTGAAATTATGAATACATTTTTATCTAAAAATAATAATCTTTGAATTCAGTTTACTATAAAATGTGAATTAAACTGACAAATATTTATTCCCTTTATTTCATACCAATAAATTTGAAACATAGCTAAGATAATACTATTAACTGTATGTCAAAAAACAGAACTTTGATGTTAGAATTTTCTTATCCAAATATGTAACTAAAATTCCCCTTGCCATAAAAATTGAGAAGAATTAAACACAGAATATGTTAATTATCAATTTTTTGTTGTTGCCCAAATTCTATTAAACCCAATATATGTTTATATTTTTCCACTTGTTGCTGACACTTAAAAAACCTGGTTAGGTGAACAAGTGTTTATTTTCATATAGCCTAGACTGAACACAAAGGAGGCCATCTTAACTGCAGTAATTAGATAAAAAGTATTAGTGAATCACTGTTGTTATTTAAATGTTTTTACAATATTCATTCATGAAAAGGAAAAGACATTCCTTAGAAGTGGTTTATTAGTGGTCTACCTAACAAGAAACAGAAACTGTATTTGAAATTCATTTAGCAGCATTTTAGGATCAAGTCATTAGAAATGTTTCTGGACAGCACTTATGAAGGGTATTAGTTTGCTAAAGACCCACCATAATTCATATTTTTGTGATATTCGGGCTTCAAATACTGCTCACTCCTCTTAAGATTGTACTTCCACTTTCTGTTGACACCATTAGTATTTCTAGGGAGGTTTGTAGCAGAGAGGATTACAGGCAGTAGCAAAACTATGAGTCACTAAAGGGTATCCATGTAGACACAAGAAAGATACACATGATAGAACAAGCACATTGGTAATGCAAGAATGGTTCAAACTACTAATGGGTTGTGTGGGGAAGTCATACATTTGAAACATTATAAATAAGCTAAAGTGAAACAATTTCAACTCACAATTAAATAACTATACAAATATTGGGAATAATTCTTGACCTAACAAATTCTTTTTATTTTGTTTTTATTTGTTTGCTTTGTTGATCTATTTCAATTTTTGCTTTCACAAGGCTTCCCTTTACATAAAAGATCCTGGTACATCTTTCTCTGTCATTCAAAAATAGCTTTATATAGAAGCTTTTCAGGGAAATCTAGTCTCTCTCAAACAGGTAATTTTAATAACCTAATTAGATTGTCTGAGTGCTTCACTGTTACAATGATAGACAATATATATAAACACCCAGGCTGTCACCTGAACACTCAGCATAGCTGAATTTGCATTTGAATAGTTGCCAGAATGTATTTTTTGCTTTTGAATTCACTGCATCATGCATTCTTTTAGTCTTTTGTAAAAGAAAAATCTGCAGCAACATTGCAGAAAGCCTTGTTAATTCATTTTTTAATGAATAACACCCTTTGGCATTCTCTTTGATAGTCATGGTTTGCTGGAATGAACAGTGTACACTTCTCTTTTTGGATTACTACAGCCCTTTTCAAGCTTGAATATGCCTTAGGGGTAAAATAGAGGGTTATCCATTTGTACACAGGAGGGAAAGTACTTAGATGAATACTGAAATAGAAGTATTGGGGTGCATAACAAATTTGCTTAGTGGAGATTGAGGACTAAATGAGTTTGCCCATGGAATAATATTTTAATAGGATGTATGGATCAAGGCTACATCTTTACATATAATGTGAATTAAATAATTCAAATAGTTTTCCAGATAATGTAGCACAATAGTAATTTCCAAACTATGCTTTTCTTTGATTTTTATTCTTCTATAGGCCTTAGTTTAACTTGTTTTTAATAAATTTTCACTGAGGAAGCTACAAAGGTCCAGTTACTGTGCAAAGAAGTGAGTTTATAAGCAAGTATAAAATGTAATTTCTTACTTTAGGATTTGTATCATATTGGAGGAGACAGACAAGAATCTAGCCATTTTGATAAGTGGCATAATAGGAGACACATAGCAAGAACAATCATAACTAAAAGGAAAGAGCAATTAATTTTGCATGGAGGGACATCTGGACAGATTTTACAAAGCATGTGACATTTGAATTGAGAACTGAAGTACTAGTTGGCTTGTGGCAGGTGCAAAAGGATGTCACAGAATTCCAACAAAGAGATCACTGCAGGCAAAATCACTAGGTCAGGAAAAATCTTTGGGTGACGGGGAGGATGAAAACAACAAAATAGAAGGTCAGGAGTAGTACTGGGAAATGGCAAGTGATGAGGATGGGAAAATAAGATGTCAGGATTAGTTTCTACCTAAATTTGTCTATGTTGAAAAAGCTCACACCAGGATCTGACAATCTGGAGCCCATGATGATTCCAGGACAAATTATCTTAGTTCATCAGTTGTTTTGAAATAGCTGCCACTGCATATCTGTGACTGTTTTAAGAATTTGGAATCAAAACATGGTTTTAAATAAGTTCTTGACCTTGGAATTTTTTTCTGTATTTTCAGCTGTGGCCTACCAAAAGACTGACATCAGTATATGCAACAAATATTAAAGTTACATAAATTTAATAGGGTTTATAGGAGAACAGTTAAAGATTCTACTCTCATCAATATGTTCAACTACGGATAAATAATTCCAAGATCATATATATTTCAGATATTAAATACTGAATTACCTTCTTCAAGTGTTACATTCTCACATTCAGAATGTAGTTCTAAATATCTTGAAATAAAGGATCCTGTTTAATTCTGTAAAAATCAATTGAGTCAAACAAATTTTTTCCTTAAAATAAAATCTATTCATATTCTATGGAATAAATTTACCACAGTGCATAATTTTGGGGACAAATAAGACTATACTATATAAATATTTCAAAAGTAAAATGAGATAGATTAAGCAATAGAAGATATCAGAGATGCATTAGTTACCAAATGTACACTATGTGAACCATGAGCCAGTATTTTGCATGTTTTTTTCTAGAATCGATGCCTTACTTTCCTAAAGGTGAAACTCTGAATCACAGGAGACTGAGACTGATCCTATAGACTACATTTTTTTCAGGCAGCAGACTCAGTGACTTGGTTAAACAATAGGAAGTAATACTGAGATTGAAGGGTAGAACTAAAGGAGAATTCTCTGGCAATTCTTATATTACTTCCCAGTTTCAGTTCTGGCTAAACAAGCCTCAAATGGTTCCAGGAGTCTTTGACTTACCAATTTTCTTTTTTCCAGTGTTGCCATCTCCTCATTTTATAATATACTTAAGAGTTTTCAGTGTGTTCTGCTGGTGTTAAAACTTTACCACCACCTGTTTGAATTCACAGCTTTCCGACTTGCAGTATGACAAGTTCTCACTATTTTAAATATTTTAAAAGAAGTTTCTGCTTCCCTGGGTGGACACTGACGGATACAACACTGTAAAAATTTCCTCACAGACATAGATTCACAGAATTACTTTAGGAGGTTATTGTTTTTATTATCCCTTTCTTACAAATGAACACAAAATATAAGGAAAAGTAACCTGTAACTTTAGTACGTTTTTCTGACTCCAGAACCAATGGGGCTCTACATCACACATGCACAAAAAATGTCATTTTGCTCTCTAGAGGAGACAAGGGAAGAGGTATATGAATAAAAGAGTGTTTGAACTCTAAGCTACTTTCACTCATCTCCTTCATTGCCAAGATGCATAGTCAATTTCATACAACTCATGTTTGAGATTTTGGCTATAAGGTCTGCCTCAACTATATATCCCTATTCTCCCGCCTCCTTCCTAGAAGTCAGGTTGAAACTACTAGTACAGATTTTCAGGGTGCCTATCCTGCCTTGTACCTTTGTTGTGAGCTAAATGAAACTATATGTAAAAATGTTTAGTATCCTGTTAGAGAAAGTATTGGCACAGAACCCAGTCTTTCTCCTTATGTGTCTCAGTATATGATAAGAAATCAACCCAGCCCTAGTGTTGTATGTTTTGTAGTCTGCTATCAGAGCACTTTTGTAACAGTGCCAATTTCATTGAAGTGCAATTAAATGGCCCCTGCCTCCTTTTTTTTTCTCCTTTGTTCTAAATAAAAATTTCAAGCCATTCACACATACTGAGAGAAGAATATTATACTTTTTTTAATCTAGGTAATTTAAATAGTATTCTTATTCATTGCCATTTCTCATCCACTGTTCAGTGACATAATTAAAATATCCAGATCACATTTTTTGTAATGGACAATATTCCTGGATGTTGCATTTTATAGGAAATAATATCTTCAGTACTTAAAGCCAAGACTGATTCTTTATGTTTTTTTTTTCTTTATTGATCTTGTATTTTTTTTCTTTTCCCATTGAGTTTAAAAATTTAACAACAATGGTGGTATGTATTTTATTTATTTTAGTGAATCAGTAGGCAAAATGCTTTTCACTAACATCAAATCTTAGACAGTGACTTCAAGGATATGTTTTGAGAAGGAGATATTCACCAGAAAAATAGCTCCATTTTAGAAAGCTGACTTTTCCATAAGATTTGATAGTATATTTTTTAGCATTCTTTTCAGGGAACAGTAAACTTTGAAAAATTACGTCAAAAACCACTGATTTTACTTCATAAGTCTCGTAAGCATTAAACTTTATAGAATTGTGAGTCCTATAATTTTCTTGGGTAACGTTTAGTTTTCTTAACACTGACTGTATTACAAACTCTCTAGTGAGAATTAGAAGTACATAGGAAACTAATCAATCGTAAAGCAGAAATTTTTAAATATGCATAGGTATCATTCAGGTTTCAGTTAAGGCAAATTCAAACACTGTAAAAGTAGAGTATCAGCAGAAATGGAGACCAGAAAAAGAACATTTAGTTGAAATTTGTAAAAAAGAAATGTGTCTAAATTTGATACAATTTTAGCACTTTGATTGAACTACTCTTTCAAATACTCATGTCAAGAGTAGGTCATATGCAAACGAGAATATGCAGAATGAGAGGCAAGCAAACCATGTTGGCATACAAAAAGAACTGATCAAGCAACATTATTCTTGGGGTCCAAATAACTTTTATCCTATGATAAAATCTCATTCAAGTCCTTGTATTTTTTTTTGAAATCTGTATGCATACATGCTTATGCTTTACAAGTGTATAGGTACAAATTCAAATCTAATAGTCTACTTTCAGCTCTAGAAAGTTATTAGAAGAAATGTCTTATTTAGTGGAGATAATGAGTTATAACTGCAGCTCCAAATATTTGAATGTGTGTGTATCTAGCACATACGTGCCCTTTAAGGTTGTGCTTACATAGTATGTTTTAGATAATAATTTATTCAATGTGATGAAAAAGAAATGAAAGTTAATATTAGATATTTTTGAATCATAACAACTAAAATATATTAATATTTCTTTGGATCTAATATTTAATCTGAGAGGAATTATTTTATGACAACTTAATCTGAGAGCACTATTTTTCAACATAATGTTCATTTTCTTCGTTTAGTTTATTAAATAAATATTTAATAATAAATGTATTCTTGATGTTGATTTAGAGATGAGTACTTATCTTACAAAATAAATTGCATAGTCATTTCAGATAGCTCTTCTATCTACTTCTTTAGAGGTATAGATTTTACTCATTTCTGTGAAAACAGAACCCAGAAAAATAAGTGTCAGTAAGGTTGGTGGAAGTGTAATCTCTCAGAGGGATTTTATTAAAGTAAATCAGGTATGCTCTATTTGGTTTGCAAGGTCTTCTTCAAACTTAAGCCAAGCTAGGTACAATCTTGAATTTACTCCCAACCTAATAAACAGAACTGGTAAGTGCAGAGAAATTATCGGGGAATCAAGCAATACATTTCATATGTGGTAATAGTTAATATGGGAGAGAACATTTCATGTTGTAATAATGAAAGCTATTTTACAAAATTCTCAGCTTCCTGAATTTGAAAAGCCTTCAGAAAAGCTATTCCTGTGAGAGAAAATGTTCTTTAATTCAAGTGTTGTTTGAGAGGAGGTGCTTCCCAAAAAAACAAAACTGAATTCCATCAAACCATTCTACATCCATATGTAGAAAAGTAAAAAAAAAATGGAAACTAGTTAATGTTCATGGCAGCCACATTATTGACACTGTTTTTACATTCTACAAGATACTTTGTTTTTCTTTATAGATGGACAACCTAAATGACCATGAACTTTTTAAGAAACTTGCTGGAACCCCAAAACATAAAAAGTAGAAAAGATAGAATTTTAACCCAGGTTGTTTATAACAAAGCTTGTACAATTAGCCACACACAATGCTGTCTGTATATTTCATGGGAGCTTTATTTTTATTTTTTTATTTTTTTGAGCTGGAGTCTTACTCTGTCGCTCAGAC
This sequence comes from Tarsius wallacei, assembly GCA_963574415.1. Lineage (NCBI taxonomy): Eukaryota > Metazoa > Chordata > Mammalia > Primates > Tarsiidae > Tarsius > Tarsius wallacei. The sequence goes on along the minus strand of CAUYQG010121785.1, from coordinate 3,964 downwards.
TGGAGTGCAGTGGCCGCTCCCACTCCTCGACACACTGGGCTCTGGCGATCCTTCCGCCTCGCCTTCTGAGTAGCTGGAATTACAGGCACGCGCTACCACGCCTGTCTGATTTTTTGATTTATGGTAGTGATGAGGTCTCGCCAAGTTGCCCGCGGTACTCGAACCCGCGGGCTCAGGCAATCCACTCACCTCGGCCTCCCAAAGCGCGGGATTACAGGCTGAGCCACCGAGCCTGGCCCATGGGAGCTTATTGTTAAGTTTAGCCAGATACATTTTCTATTGGTTACTCTAATGTGTGAAGATAGGAGAAACTGACATTCATGTTACATGTATTCTGAAGAAAAAGAAGAAAAGAGAAGCCATGGACCCTGACACTTTCTTTATTTTATTTATTTTATGATGAAAGAGACTATATCTGAACAAATGCAATGATTAGTAAGAGCAATAAGCAATAATGATTTTACTATTTTTAGGTAAATCTACAAACACCAATTAACTCTAGTTACACATGACCCAAGTTCAAGTTAGCTTCTGTGTTATTAAGTCACATATATATGTGTATATATATGTATATATGTATATACACATATACAACACATGTATGAAATATATATATTAGATATTAAATATATACATAATAAATATATACATATAATATACATATTACTATATATATGCATATTAAAAGCAACTTTTGTTGTTGAGTTAACTCTAAATGCTCTAGAATTTTGGAGACAGATTTTTGGAGACAGAAATTTGGAGACAGATACTTTTGCTGTAAGATGATAAAACAGGTATAAATAAATTAACTGTGAACTCAACATTGTGCTGCATTCTTATTGGAAAAGAGGAGGGGGTGGTGTTGTGAATGAGAAGGTTATGAGAAACAAGGCCCTTGGTGACTTGGACACATGGGTAGGTTTGGAGAGGTAAACCTTGTATAGTCACCTGTAGGTGACTATGCAATACCTGGCATATAAAAAAGAGTCAATAAACATTGTCTGAATTAAAGCATCAAATATCTACACCAAGGATTTGTAAGCAGGTTGAACAAGATAGTCAGATTACAGTATCCACAGGACACTATTACACGATATAAATCTGAGCTTATGCCTGGTTCCAGCTGAAGGGAAAAGGAACCTGAGAATGTATAGTTCATGAGGCTGTGGTAAACCAGATATGAATTGATAAATGATCTATTAGTATGGTAAATGTAAGAATGGATAGAAGTGAATTGATATGAGAGTTAAGAAAGAAGGATCCAAAAGACTGGTCTTTGTAATTGTTTTCTGAGTGAAGTTTAAATTTTAAATCCAATTTATGTCATGGTTTAACCAATGTCTTTTCATTTCATCTACTGCGTAATTTCAAGTTTATTAACAAGCAAAATTTCAAGTATCAGTTAACTTATGTAACAAACTGATAGTTTCATCAGTTTTTTTAAGTATAAGAAAACTGGAGCATATTTATACATTTAATTATTACAAATACATTATTACAATTATTATATGTTTAATTATTACAATTTTAGTCTTTTCAGCACTAAAAATTATGACATCTCCACTTAAACTCCACTGACTAATGAGTGACTCAACTATATGGTACTCTATTAGGTTACATAATTTTTCTATTCCAGAGAAATTAGAATATTGATGATTAGAGATATGTGATAGAAAGAAAATATATTGAATTCACATCATTATTTACACTTATAGTAGATAGTATAATTTCGAAGAGAGAATCAAGTTGAACCGTTTTAAAAAGAAATAGATGCATTTTCTCTCTTATCACTTTACTATACTATACATAATATTTTAATGATCTATACAAAGATATATTTTAGGTAACTGAAATTATGTAAATAAGGTAAAGTTCTATTATTTATGTTGGTAATGCAGAATTTTAATTGATTTCTCTTTTTGTGGTTGAGTTACTCTTTTACCTCAAAAAAATTAGAGTAGCTGCTAACTATATATTTTCATCAGTATTATTCCTTAAAACTTAACTGTATTTATTTTTTAATTTTGAGTAACAAATAGCAAAAAAAGAGAGAAAAAAACCTAAAACTTAACAGCTTAAAGCCGTGCAAATTTATAATCTCAGTGTTTTTGTAGGTTACAAATCTAGGCAAGGTGTAACCTCAGGGCATCATCAAGCTGAAATCACAGTGTTGGCTGAGGCTGTAGTTATCTTCTGAGGCTTGAAGTCCTCTACAAATTTAATGGTTATTGGTGGAATAACTAAGTCATTGTGGTTATCAGTAGAATAATCATTTCTTTGTGGTTGTGGGACTGGGATTTCTATATTCCCAGTAATTGTATGCCAGGTATCACTCTCAGCTCCTAGAAGCACATTTCATTTGTTGCTAAAGGCAATTCACAACATGGAAGTTTGTTTTTTCCCATGCCCAACAGAGCACATTTCTTTGACATCCCCCTCTGTGACAGACAGAGAAAACACCCTCCTTTTAAAGCACTCACGCAATTAGGTCAGGCGTACTCAGATAATTCCCCTTGTTCTAAAGTCAACAGCGTTGGGATGTTACATTTATCTGCAAAGTTCCTTCAAGCAGTATCTAAATTAGATATGATTGAAAAGCTGAAAGAAAGTGTATGCCCAGCAGGAGCTGGGAATTCTGGGAGAGGACATCCTAGAAATCTGCTCTCTGCTTGTTAAAACAATAACAGCTCAATAAATTAAACAAGGAAGTGCAATTATCTTCCTTAAGAATTCACCTACTAACTGATCTACTAATGCTTATTTAACTTTAATAAAATTATTTTCATTTTCTTGTTTCTTTCCAACATTAATTGTTAGCTTTTTGAGGAGATGACTGAGTATTACGTATTAAGTATCCCCAGTTAGCACAATGCTTGGCAGCTAAAAGTAGTCAACATGAATGAGTGAAAATCATATTTGATACCAATAATTTCAAATTCATCAAAATACATATCCAGCATTTTACTGTGGACAACCCATTTTTCTTTAAGGAGATGGTTTTTTAAAAGGTGTGAAAATTTAACAATGCAGCAAGTTATATCCAACATTCAATGATATTTTGCACATGAGCAACAAAAGACTGTAGAAAGTAACATTTTATGCTTTAATTTAGAATAGCTCTTTCTGACTAAGGAAGCATTTAGATATGTTTTTTAAATGTCAACAGTACAAGAGAAAATGTCATGTCTGTTTTTAATCTTTCCCCCCACTTTATTCCTGACATCTAGAAAAGACCCACAGAAGCAGGCAAGAGATAAAAGGGAGAGGTGGCTTTGAGCTACCTTCATTCTTCGCTCTGACATGGGCCTGTCACTGCCACGGCTTCACTGAACATGTGTCAGAGTGTTAATGTCAACAGTTCTACTACCATTTGCCCCTAAGCTTCACCTTTCCTTCACTTGCATAAGTGGAAAGAAATGGGGGAAAGTTAGGGGCATAGAAACCAGCACTTATTAACATCTCCATTCAATTATCCATTGCTACAAATATATACAATAGCAAAGAGAGCTAAATTATAATTTCTAGAAAGTAATTGGCTAAGCAATTCTGAAAACCAGATAAATTAAGTGAACATTTTTTGCATTGACCTTACTTTTTTCTCATTTATTATTGTTGTTTAAGTACACATAAACAAAGTATTAATTAAAAATTATAGCCGGGCTCGGTGGCTCAGCCAGTAATCCCGCGCCTTTGGGAGGCTGAGGTGAGTGGATTGCCTGAGCCTGCGGGTTCGAGACCCGCCTGGGCAAGCGAGATCTCATCTCTACAATAAATCAAAAAATCAGCCGGGTGTGGTAGCACGCGTCTGTAGTTTCAGCCACTTGGAAGGCTGAGGCGGAAGGATCGCCGGAGCCCAGCAGGTCGAGGCTGCGGTGGCCGGGAGCGGCCACTGCATTCCAGTCTGGGCGACAGAGTGAGACTCCAACTCAAAAAAAAAAAAAATTATATTGTACACATATTTTTT
>CAUYQG010121783.1:0-11135 GCA_963574415.1 Tarsius wallacei | reverse complement strand
TGTGGGTAAGAAGCCCTGCTGGCATCTTTCCAGAACACTTAACAGAGCCTCGTGCTCGGTACTTTGCAACTATCTCTTAGGCGGACAATCTCCGTGAGTCCGACCTCCCTCGGGAAGCAGACATTTCGTTGCAGCCTCGCTGAAAGAGGCACTTCCAGGAACACTCTGAAGTTTGTCATTGCACCTGTTGAATGAAGGGGTGAATGAATGCATGAATGAATGAACGAGCAGCATTGTTCTGTCTCCAGGGGCGCCCTCCTCTCGCGGCCCTCGACGATCCGCCTCCGTACCCACTCGGCTTGGCACCGAAAGTCGCTCCCCTGGCTCCCGCTTCGCTCCGCTACGCGCGGGATTCGGGTCCCCGTCCTCTACCCCGTGCGGCCCCCACGGGCCACCGTACCCGGCCGCCGGCCCGGGTTGAGGGCGCTGGACGCCGGCGCCGCCATGTTGTCTCCGGGCCACTTCCGTTTCCGGCTCGGGGCGCCGCACCTGCCCGCGTGGAGGGAGGCCGGGCGCGCCTTCCTCGCTGGGGCGCAGCCCTTCGCGCGCTGGCCCCGAGCAAACTCGCAGGCGTCTCCCAAGCGCTTTCTCGTACCCTCGGTGCTTTTGCTCCCGAGAACAAGCTGAAGCGGGAGAAGAGGCAAACATCACCGCGAGTGCCCCTCGGGCTCCTTATCCCGCGCCGGGAGGATGGGGGGTGTGGGGGGGGGCCAAGCCGCGGTCGCGGAATTCACGGATCGACGGAGCTAACGAGAAAACCAGAAATCTGTAGAATCGGCGTGTAACCGCGAGCTCACGTGGAGAGCATCATGACGACGAAAGTATTGATTTAAGCGACGGAGACCGCCGGGCGCGGTGGCTCTCGCGTGAGCTCGGGGGTTCGAGACCAGCCCGGGCGACGTAGCGAGCCCTCGTCTCTGCGATACGTGAAAGAAACTAGCCGGGGCCCTTGGCAGGCTGAAGCCGAAGGATGGCCCGAGCCCAGCAGGACGAGGCTGCGGCGACCGCGAGCAGCATGCCCCTGCCCTCCTGCCTGGAATGAGACTCTGAGACTCCAGCTCGGAAAAGAAAAGAAAAGAAACGGAAACCTTTCCTTTTCCGCTGCACTTAAGCACTAAGGTTTGCAAGCTCCAGGCTTCTGCGTGATCGTGACCTGCTGGCTTGCAAGCACCTTATCTTGTCTCTCTCTCTCCCTGAAAGACTTAAAATTATTTTAAAACTCCGCTGGATGCTCACTCTTGAAAGACGATAGATAACGATCACTCCTGCGCAGTTGGGTTTCTGGATGAAACCAGACACACTGCTGTGGAACACAACTCGTTTTCTAGCTCGGTGGCCGCGGTCGAGATTCTCAGCCTTTCTGAGCCACAGATGTTTCAACTGCGAAGCGCGATAACCCTTCTCTGAAAAGTGATTGTGAGGATAACATGAGCTCCAGTGTACAAAAATGCCTAGCATGTGCCTGACATCCAGGAAGCCTTTTGAATTAGGATATAAGCGACATTGATAGTTAATTGCTGTTGTTTTGTTCCAGGACATGCACGGATCAAAACTTCAAACCTTCAAACTACTGAGGACTGCGGATGGACCCTCCCTCCCCCCTCCGCCCAGGATCTCCCCACCTTCTACAGAGCCCCTCTCCCACCCCTGTGGGATTCCTGGCCGGTGTTTCAGAATATCTCAGACTCTGGGCATCCTTCCTATACCCTCAGCTCTCAGCAAATGACCCATCTGTTGCTTCAAGCATTCAATGGGAGCTGTCTGACAGCCCTTCCTTGAAACCTACAAACTTTCCTGCCTGGACACCCATCCTTTCCTGCTAGTACCATAGAAGCAGGGAGAAGCATGCTCTCCCTCCACCTGGTTTCTGAATTCCCCACACCTCTCCAATCTTATCTCCACACTCCAGTGAGGGCAAACACTTACAAATATAAACACAATCATTTCATTCTCTGTCTGACAATCTTCTAGGGACTTCCTTTTGTTCTCAGTACTCACCCAAACAGCCTTACAGGGTCTCCAGGCTGCGTGTGCTCTGGCCAGTCATTGCTTTCTTTCTTTTTTTGAGTCGGAGTCTCACTCACCCAGGCTGGAGTGCAGTGGCACACTCAGGACCACCACAGCCTCAACCTGCTGGACTCACGTGATCCTTCCACCTCAGCCTTCCAAATAGCTAAAACCACAAGCACGTTCTGCCCTACAAGCTATCTACCTATCTATCTATTTATTTATTTTTATTATTTTTTTGAGTCGGAGTCTCACTGTCACCCAGGCTGGAGTATCTTGGCACGCTCACAGCCACCGCAGCCTCGACCTGCTGGGCTCAGGCAACCCTTCCGCTTCAGCCTCACAAGTAGGCGTGCACCACCATGCCCAGCTAATTTTTTGATTTATTGTAGAGACCAACCAGCCCAGGCAGGTCTCGAACCCCTGATCTCAGGCAATCCTCTCGCTTCAGCGTCCCAAAGTACTGGGATTACAGGCTTGAGCCACCACACCCGGCCTTATTTATTTATTGTAGAGACAAGTTCTCACCAAACTGCCCAGGCAGGTCTTGAACCCCTGGGCTCAGGCAATCCTCTCACCTCCACCTCCCAAAGTGCTAGGATTACAGGCGTGAGCCAACATGCCCGGCTGCCATTGCTTTCTAAAGCCACAATTAACTTCAGCCCAGACTAGTTTCTAGTTTCTTCGTTGAATTGAACTGGGTACGATGTGAGATTTGGGATAACTACTAAGAAAGGTGAAGACACAGCCAAATTGAGAAGGAAATTTTCTTTATGGGGGGGGGCTTTAAAAGCAGAATTAATTGTGTCCCATGAAAGCAATGAAGTCCTCTAGGTTAGTTTGAAGAACAATCATATATCAGTTTAGCAGGAGTTGTGTCTCTAGGGGGTATCAGGAAGTCTCAGAGACCTAGTTGGTGATTTTTTGGTTTATCAGGTTTTTCTGTCGTTGAAGAGGGTCATAAAAGTGTTTTCACCCCAAGCCACAAATTCCTAAGAAGTAGCTCAGTCTTAAAATTATAAACTTTGCAGCAACTTGAATGGACTTAGAGTCTATAATACTGAGTGCTCTATCACAGAAACAAAGAACTGAGTCCCATATGTTCTCACTCATAAGCGGACCTCGAACAATTATCATAATAATCTAAGAAAGGGTTTGGCAGTAGTGGGAAACTGCCAGGGGAGGGGGGTCACACCTGAATAACAAGGGTACCTGCATAATGAACATTTGTATACCTAACCCTGGATTGTACCCCACATCTTTAAAACTAAAAAAAGAAAAAAAAAAATAGCTCAGTCTTGGACACATTCAGTAAATCTGAAAGAACCCTTCTGAGTTCATATTTACTCAAGAAGTTTGCAGTAATAAAATTTTGTTGCATGTTTTCCAAAAACTTCCACCAAATCTCTACTTTTAGAAATAGTCTTTTTAGCCAGGTGTGGTGGTGCACGCCTGCAGTTCCAACTCTTTGGAAAACTGAGGCAGAAGGATCACCTGAGCCCAGGAGGTGAAGGCTGCCGTGGCCATGAGTGAGCTTCCAGCTCAGAAGTAAATATATAGATTATGGATATAGATAGATAGTCAGATAGTCTTTTGTGTTATGTTTATTAAACTCTTCAATGAGCATAACATTTTTATGTTGGTCACACGAAATTTAAATAAGGAAGCTAAAGGCAGTGGAAATCCCCAAGTGGAAGTAACCGGAAACCTCCTATAGGGTTCCACAGACTGGTTTATTCATTATGCAGCTTAGCTCAGCAGAACCATTTTATAATGAAACTGCAAGGTGACTCCCAGTGGGCAAATCAACCTCTGTTCTAAAGGTTGATTCTTATCACCCGGGAGAATCGATTCCTGGTGAGACATGCCAGACTAAAAAACCCTCCCACACTGACTTCACAAGCCAGATCTAATATTTTTAATCTTTTCCTGGAAGAGAAACAAGGAGACATTCCAGGGCTTATGGCAGCGTTTGAGAATGATTGCTGTTATTTTAAAACATCGGGGGCCATAAAACATTGATCACCTTTCCAGCTGGAGATCATCTCTGGCATGAGGTGACCTATATCCTAAATTTGGCTGGAACACCTTGGGTTTTCGACCACCGTACCAGATCAGGAGGTTTGGCTTTCTCTCCATATTAGAATTATCCTTCAGCCGGGCATGGTGGCTCAAGCCTGTAATCCCAGCACTTTGGGAGGTCTAGGTGAGAGGATGACCTGAGACCAGGGGTTCGAGACCAGCCCAGGCAACTCGGTGAGACCTTGCCTCTACAATAAATCAAAAAATTAGCCAGGCGTGGTTGCACGCCTGTAGTTCCAGCGACTTGGAGGCTGAGGCGGAAGAATCGCCTGAGCCCAGTGGGTCGACGCTGGGGTGGCTGTGAGCGAGTCACTGCACTCCAGCCTGGGAGACAGTGAGATTCCGATTCAAAAAAAAAAAAAATTATCCTTCCTCTTATATTTATTGCAAATGCCTGCATGACCATTTAACCCAGATTTTGAAGCAAAATCCCTGATAATTTTAAAACTGTAAGAGTTATTTCTTTCTAGTCATTTTTGTGTGTGTGTGTGTTGGAGTCTCACTCTGTCACCCAGACTGGAGTGCAGTGGCCACTCCCAGCCACCGCAGCCTTGACCTGCTGGGCTCCGGCGATCCTTCCGCCTCAGCCTTCCAAGTAGCTGGAACTACAGGCACGTGTTACCACGCCCGGCTGATTTTTTATTTATTGTAGAGATGAGGTCTCGCCAAGTTGCCCAGGCGGGTCTCGAACCCACGGGCTCAGGCAATCCACTCACCTCAGCCTCCCAAAGCGCGGGATTACAGGCTGAGCCACCGAGCCCGGCTCTTTCTAGGCATCTTATTACTGAAGTCCTCTTAGCTAATGATTGATTGGACACTATGGGGCCAATCCATACGGGTCTTTGAATCTGGAGCGCTCTTTGAGATTCTATTGGAGCTTTTCACTATTTTGACATGACTTTAAGATGTTACCCAAACACTTCTGAGGCTAAAGAAGCTGTGTGTGCGTATAAATGGCCTAACAAAACACACTGCTCTCTTGTCTATAACCACACACAGGGAGTCCTCGTCTCTGTGGACTCCCAGCCACCCAGGAGGGTCAGCTGAAGAGCTGAGGGTCACTGCTGCTGTAGTGAGAAATTTGTGGGCTTAGGAGAGTCTCATTTGGGGCAGATTTGTGACTTGAGCAGGAAAATCACTAAGTCAGATTACCCTTTGTTGGTTGAAAAAATCATTTCTGTTTTTTGTGATTTAAGTTTTGGAACAGGTAACAGAGTCATATGAATCAAAATTTTTTTTCAATTTTAAAAACAAAAGATAATTCCATTTTTAAAGTCTCCCTCCCCATAACCACTTTCACTAGTTTCTTTTGAATTTTTCTAGTTTCTTGATGACAATATTACCGTGTTCCTCCCAGTCTACCTTCTGTCTTTCCTTTCTTCCTTCTTTCCCTCCTTCCTTCAAAACAGCTTCTTTTGAGGTGTAGATAATATACAACAAAGTGCACATATTTCAAGTGTGCGATATTGTTTTACTATATGTCTGCACCTGTGAAACTATCACCATTATCAAGACAGTGAACAAGGCTGGGCACAGCGGCTCATGCCTATCACCTCAGCACTTAGGGAGGCTGAGGTGGGAGGATTGCTTGAGCCCAGGAGTTCCAGACCAGCCTGGGCAACATAGCGAGACTTCATCTCTACAAAAATAAACAAATTAGCTGGTCAAGGTGGCATATGCCTGTTGTCCCAGCTACTCAGGAGGCTGAGGCCAAGGATCACCTGAGCCCAGGAGGTCGGGGCTGTGAGCCGTGATTATGTTCCAGCATGGGTGACAGAGTGAGGCCGCTACACTCCAGCCTGGGAGACAGAGTGAGACTCTGACTCAAAAAAAAAAAAACAAACAAAAAAAACACAGTGAGCATATTCATCACCCCCAAAAGTTTTCTAGTGCACCCTTGTATTTCCTCCCTCATGCATTTCTCTAACGACTACTGATGTTGAGCATCTGTTCATGCTTTTTGTCATATGTATATCTTCTTTGTTGAAATGTCTCTTCAAATCTTTTGTGGACACCAAGGTATGGATCCAAGTTCATTGTTTTCCCCCCAAGTTCATTTTTTTGCACGTGACTATTCAAACATCCCAGTGCCATTTGTGGAGAAGGCTATCCTTTCTTCACTTTATTGTCTTTGTTCCTTGTCAAAAATCAATTTCTGGACTCTATTCTGTTACATCGATCTACTTGCTATCTTTAGGCCAATGCTATGCTGTTTTGGTCATGACAGCTTTATAATTTTTGAATTCAAGTAGTGTTAGTCCTCCAACTTTGACTTTCTTTTGCAATTATTTGACTATTCTAGGTCCTTTGCATCTCTAGATGGATTTCAGAATCAGCGTGTCAATTTTTACCAAAAATCCTGTGGAATTTTAGTTGGGTTGTGTTGACTCTACAAGGAGGGAGCCAAAAAGCCCGGAATTTATGTATAAAAAATCGTGTATTTATTCTTACATATTTAAACTTCAGACACCTTCAAAGTAGTCTCCATTTGAAGCAATACACCTATTGGGATGCTTTTTCCACTGCTCAAAACAGTTTTGAACTCCTCCATCTTGATAACCTTTTAGGGATTCTGCCATTTTTGGTTTCACCTCTTCCACACCAACAAAACATTTCCCTCTGAGGACTTTTCTCATCTGGAGGGGAAAAAAAGTTGTTTGGGATGAGATCAGATGCATAGGGAGGGTGGAGCATGGGAGTCATGCCATTTTTGGTCAAAAACTGCTGAACCCTCAGTGCGGTGTGGGCATATTATTCATGTAAATCACCCATCATGAAATGGGCAAACACACTGACAGAATCTCCTAAAAAAAATTCACTGAAGTTGAACGCAGCCTCTCATGGCAACGCTGGCTGGAACACTGATGCCAGTGTGTTCCTGGAACACATACCTCGTGGCAGAAGCTGGTACTACAAGGGGCCCACTCTCCAAAAAATAATTCCGTTTATTTTGGGTCCCTCCTCATAGACATCAATTTCATTTCCTCCTTTTTTTTTTTAAGCATAAAAGGCAACTAACATATACCCAGCTTTGTACCTGGCTCCTTTCACTTCACAGTGAATCACGGAGACCTTTCCTTATTTTCCCTTCACTTCCGTTACGGTTTCGTCATAGTCTGTCGTTGGGATGTACCTTCCTTTAGTCTGCCCCTGTGATGGATTTCTAGCTTACTGCCAATGTTTTGCTGTCACAAACTGCTGCAGTCAATCATTGTCCACGCCACTTTCCTGGGGGGTAAATATAACTGCAGGGTAAATTTGAGAAGTGTGATTGCTAGGTCAAAGGGTCTATACATTTGAAATTTTAATGGTTATTGCTAAATTGTCCTCCCTAGAGTTTCATCGATTTATACTCCTATCAATAATAAAAATAAGCCGGGCTTGGTGGCTCAGCCTGTAATCCCAGCACTTCGGGAGGCTGAGGTGAGTGGACTGCCTGAGCCTGCGGGTTTGAGGCCCACCTGGGCAACTTGGCGAGACCTCCTCTCTACAATAAATCAAAAATTAGCTGGGCGTGGTAGCGCGTGCCTGTAGTTCCAGCTCCTTGGAAGGCGGAGGCGGAAGGATCGCCGGAGCCCAGCAGGTTGAGGCTGCGGTGGCCGGGAGCGGCCACTGCACTTCAGTCTGGGTGACAGAGTGAGACTCCAACTCAAAAAAATAATAATAATAAAAAGAGAAGGTCTGTTTTAACACAGCCTCAACAACTGCATTACCAAAAGTTTTTTTCTTGTCAAATTAATAGGAGAAGCCGGTCTATCCAAATCCGTTAAATTTGTGTTTCTTTATTACAGGTAAGTTTAAACATCTTTTCACATGTTTCATACGCATTTCTTCTTCTCTGACTTTTGGGTTCACGTCCTTGGCTGCTAAGTTCTGAATATCTGTGTGCCCCCCAAATTCCTATGCTGAAATCCTCACCCCCAAGGTGATGATATTAGGAGATGGGGATTTGGGAGGTCATTAAGTCAGGAGAGACGAGTGCCTTTATAAAATAGTCTCAAGGGAGCTTATCTGCCCATTCTCCCACATGAGGACATAGTAAAAATGTGCCATCGGTGAACCAGGAATAGACCTTCCCCAGACACTGAGTCTGCTGGTGTCTTGATCTCGGGCTTCTCAGCTCTGGAGAACGGTGAGAAGTACATTTCTGTTGTCTACAAGTCACTCAGTTTACAGTGCTTTGCTACAGGAGCCTGGACTAAGACATTTGCCTATATTTTTCTGTTGGATTGTCAAATTTTCAGTTGCAAGGAGTCATTTATAAATTAGGAAGATTGTCTGATATGACTTGCAAATATTTTCTCCACTTTACCATTTGCCTTATACCTTTTTTTCTTTTGCTAAAAGGAAGGCTTCTTGTTTTTTGTTTTTAATATTTATGTATTTGAGCTTATCCGCCTTTCCTTTGGAGCTTTAACTTGAAAGATGTTTTCTACTCCAAGGATATATTTGAATTTTCTCATGTTTTTCTTGTAGTCCTTTTATGAGTCCTTTTTTCTTACATTGGAATCTCTTATTTATTTGGAGTTTATTCTCTTTCACTGTGAGGTATCCAATTCGTTTTCCTGTTGTCTCTGCATGGTTTATTAAAAAGCTCATCTTTCCTCCACTGATCTTTTTCTTTTTCCTTTGTTACCTTCTTTCTTTTTTCTCCTTTTTTTTCCCTCTCTTTTCTTCTGCTGAAGTTAGGATTTTGGTGGTCTTTTCCCACTGATCTTTAATGCCACTTTTGTATATAGTAAGTGTTCACACGTGTTTGAGTCTGTTTCTAGATTTTTCTTCTGTTCCATGAAATGTCTGTGTAATCACACCTCAGAACCACACTGCTTAAGCTACTTGTAAAATTATAATATGGTTTAATATCTGGCAAGGGTAGTCTCACGTCATTGCTTTCAGTTTTCTGATGCAATTTTTCCATGTGAACTTTAGAATCTGCCTATCTGTTAAAGGAGATTGATAGCATTGGTACAGGAATCATATGCCATTTATAAATTAACTTAGAAGAATCAACCCTTTATGGTGTTATGTCTTATCCAAGAGCAGGACATGCTTTTTATTTGCCCAACTATTCCTTTGAATTCACTGGTGTTTTAAGATTTTGTTCACAGATGGTTTACTTGTCAAGTTTATTTCTAGGTATTTTTTTGTTGTTTTTGCTGCATCTGCAAATATCTTTTTTCATTAAATCTTCTAACTAGTTGTTTTTTGTATAAATGAAAGTTATCTATATATTTATTTTCACTATCTTGTTGAATTCTTATTATAGTTTTTAGATGCATCTTCTGGGTTTTCCAAGAATACCTCCATATCACCTTTAAAGAGTGACAGATTTATTTCCTTTCTTGCAGTGTTTATACTTCTAATTTATTTATTTATCTGTCTAATTGCATTCAAATTATTCTCCATCTTTAAACCTCTTCCTTTACATGGGTTTATTGTCATTTAGCACTTTGTAACATCTGGAATTGCTTTCAGCCACAAGTAACAAAAAAAACAACATAGGTTATTAAACAAATAAGGATTTATTTTTCTCACATAAGAAAAAGTTTGGAGATAGGCAGTCAGTTTAGCTGTTCAGCCATGTCAGTAACCCAGGCTCTTTCCAATTTTTCTCTTTGTCATTCTTTTTTTTTTTTTTTTTTTTTTTAAGTTGGAGTCTCACTCTGTCGCCCAGACCGGAGTGCAGTGGCACGCTCCCAGCCGCTGCAGCCTCAACCTGCTGGGATCCGGCAATCCTTCTATCTCAGCCTTCCAAGTAGCTGAAACTACAGGCATGTGCCATCACACCCAGCTAATTTTTTAATTTTTATTGTAGAGATGAGGTCTCGCCAAGTTGCCCAGGCGGGTTTCGAACCCGTGGGCTCAGGCAATCCTCTCGCCTCGGCCTCCCAAGGTGTTGGGATGACAAGCTGAGCCACTGAGCCCGGCCCTGTCTGTCATTCTTAACATCTTGGCTTGTAGCCTCATAGTCATAATACGGCTGCCAAAGCACCAGGCATTGCACTTGTATTCAAGGTAGGAAGAAGTGGGGTGTTTAGATCTTGGATCCATTTAGAGTTAATTTTTGTGTATGGTGATAGGTAGGGGTCCTGTTTCAATCTTCTGCATGTGGTCAGTCAGTTTTCCCAGCACCATTTACTGAATAGGTTCTCCTCTCCCCAGTGGTTATTGTTGGAGGCTTTGTCAAAGATGAGTTGGTTGAGGAATTGAGACTTTGCTTCCGAAATCTCTATCCTGTTCCATTGGTCTATGTGCCTGTTTTTATACCAGTACCAGGCTGTTTTGATTACTGTAGCTTTATAGTAGAGTTTGAAGTCTGGAAGTGTGATACTTCCTGCTTTGTTTCTCTTGCTAAGGATTGTTTTGGCTATTCGTGGTCGTTTATGTTTCCATATATTTCCATAAACATCTGTATTGTTGTTTCCAGGTGGACTGGATTTTTAAAAAATGTGGTACATATACACAATGGAATATTATGCAGCCATAAAGGACGACAAACATATGGACTTTGCAGCAACCTGGAGGGATTTGGAGTCGATCATACTCAGTGATCGATCACAGAAACGAAGAACAGAGTCCCATAGGTTCTCACTCATAAGAGGACCTTGAACAATGATAATGCTATAAGAAAGCGATTGGCAGTAATGGGAAACTGTTGGAGGTGGGGGGTGGGACTGGCAGGGAAACTGCTAGGGGAGGGAGGGGCATATCCCATTAACAGGGGTCCCTGCGTGATCAATGTTTGTATACCTGTAACCCTGAATTGTATCCCACATCTTTACATAAAAAAAAAAAAAAGAAGAGGCGTGGGGTGGGATGCGGGAAGAGGCAGTTTAGGGACTCCAAGTGCTTTCCCTGCACGCTTCACCTTTTGTCTTGTTGGCTGAAAGTAGATCCCATCGGCGCCCCTAGCTGCAAGGGAGTTTGAGAAAGCAAGTATTTAGGTTTTTAGCCTCTGCAGGGTAGGTGGTAGAGGAAGAAGGGATTGGGCATGAGTGAATGGGGAACCAGCCTGTCAGTCGTGTCTAGGAAAGACATCATTGATT
>CAUYQG010121782.1:0-26756 GCA_963574415.1 Tarsius wallacei | reverse complement strand
GCTGGGCTCCGGCGATCCTTCCGCCTCAGCCTTCCAAGTAGCTGGAACTACAGGCGCGCACTACCACGCCCGGCTGATTTTTTTGATTTATTGTAGAGATGAGGTTTCGCCTGCCCAGGCGGGTCTCGAACCCGCGGGCTCAGGCAATCCACTCACCTCAGCCTCCCAAGGCGCGGGATTACAGGCTGAGCCACGGAGCCCGGCTCATATCAAGATTCTTTATAGAGATTTGGAAAGAAAAAGTTTGATTACTGTATGAAGACAAAGGTAGTATCTACTGTGCCTTGCCTTCTGGAAGGAATTACAGTAATTTTGAGATTTCTGGTCTCTGGCTCTGAGGGTGGCAGTTTAACTTCTGAAACCTCAACATATGACACAAATCCAAACCAGCAAATTTCCTGTGTATTTCATACACTGTGTCCTTTAATGTACATGATCAAGGCATTGAATGGAGAGAAAAGGCATTGGAAAACAGGTACTGAATTGTCAAACATTCTGCCTGTTGTACTTGCCATGAACCCTTCTAGGGAGCAAGTGCTGACACTGCCCACTTATATAAGAAGATACATTGGTTAAAGAGGTATAGTCGTTTTTATGCCTGTCATTTTAGTCAAACAGTGGTGAAATAAAGGACAGATAGATTTATTATCAAATTATGCACCACCATGCACACATTGCTAAACCCCCCATGAATATCACAGAGACCTAAAAAAAAGAGCAGTTTTGATTTGTTTTAATAAATAACATCAGTTAGCACCTCCATTTCCGAGTCTTGTTATCATTCAGTCCTATTTGGAAATACCTCAGTGATGGGTGTGTTTTATTTTGACCTCATGTGAAGGTTCCATGACAACAGTAAACAATCAT
This sequence comes from Tarsius wallacei, assembly GCA_963574415.1. Lineage (NCBI taxonomy): Eukaryota > Metazoa > Chordata > Mammalia > Primates > Tarsiidae > Tarsius > Tarsius wallacei. The sequence continues at coordinate 25,889 of CAUYQG010121782.1, read as the reverse complement.
ATTGCAGATTTCCATAAGGCAGTAAATTTGGATGATGCAAGTGGCCTTGGCCTGCAATAAAGATGTGAAATTTCCCATGCCAGAAGAGACACTCATAGCTGGGATTGGCCCTTCCAAAAGCTATTGATGCTAATGAGTGGTAACTCCCCTTTCAGACTTGGCATCAGATGGAGTTTGTGGCTTGTTGGCTTCACTGTGTAGTCTGGGTATTCTGTTTAGACTTAATTAGATGATTTGCACCACTGACCTAGGTGGTGGTTGTTCTTCTCAAGGGTCGTTGTTGCAGAATACTCTTTTTTTTTTTTTTTCTGAGTTGGAGTCTCACTCTGTCGCCCAGACTGGAGTGCAGTGGCCGCTCCCGGCCAACTGCAGCCTCGACCTGCTGGGCTCCGGCGATCATTCCGCCTCAGCCTTCCGAGTAGCCGGAATTACAGGCATGTGCTACCACGCCTGGCTGATTTTTTTTGATTTATTGTAGAGATGAGGTCTCACCAAGTTGCCCAGGCGGGTCTCGAACCTGCGGGCTCAGGCATTCCACTCACCTCAGCCTCCCAAAGTGCAGGATTACAGGCTGAGCCATCAAGCTGGCTTGATGTTTCTTTTCTTATACTATTTCTCTTGTCTTATACTAATCCTCAATAACAACAGCAACAACAACAACAAACTCCACATTCAATGGTACTGATAAAGTAAGAATACTTTATAATTGGATTTTCATTTGCTACCTTTCCAAATCTGATAATTTATATTTGGACAACCTGTTAGCATACTTTTGGTGAAATGCTTTACTTTATTTTTTAAAAAAATATATAAATATGGGCCAGGCATGGTGGTTCACTTTGGGATTTGGAGGCAAGTAGTTTGCATGAGCCCAGGGGTTTGAGACCAGTCTGGGCAACTTGGCAAAACCTCGTCTCTAGAATTAAAAAAAAAAAAAAAATTAGCTTGGTGTGGTGATGCACACCTGTGTTTCCAGCTACTTGGAAGGCTGCTATGGAAAGATTGCCTGAGCCTAGCAGGTTGAGGCTGTGGTGGCTGTGAGCATGCCACTGCACTCCAGCATAGGTAACAGAATGAGACTCTGACTCAAAAGAAAAAAACAAACCATAAATGAACGACTCAGTTTCAATGGAATGTTTTACAAGTACGGTGTAATGGAAATTGCTCAGGACTTGGAGTCACTCGGGCCTATGTTGGCGTCTTAATGTCATTATTTATTCATGTATGACCTTGGACAAGTCACATAACTTTCCTGAAATTCTATTTTCTTACTATTAGGAAGTGACAATAATATTTATTTTTATTTAGAGGTTGTGGCAGAAATCACACTGTTCTTACAGTGTGCCATTAGCATGCTTTCCATGGGGAAGTGGGTGATGATGTCTCTGGTTCCTTCTCTTTGGATGGTGGTAGGAGGAAAGGGTGTGTGAGGTGTGTGATTATGGTGTAGTAGTGCTATGAAAATTCCAAGATAGGTTCATAAAAGGTGATAGAACTACTACTTGATTGTTTTGGGATACTTGATTTTGTAAACCATCCAGCAGGCTGTGACAGAGCTCAAGCAGTTGTGTGGAGTGACCACGTCTAGGTGTTCCAGTGGAGGTGATACCCAGCTGAGGTTTTGGATGATTCCAGCCCTGGGCCCTTGAGTACCCCTTCAGTCTTCTCAGCATCAACTCCAGACTTCAGGGAGCTTCAGGACCAGACATTGCAACTATGCTTTATACAAATTTCTGAGTTACAGAATTGTGAGAGATAATCCAATGATTGTTGGTTTAAGCCATTATGTTTTGGGGTGATTTGTTATGCAGCATTAGCTAATTGGATTGTGAGATTCAAAGAAGCAATAGTTCTCCTTCTAGGTTTAAATACTGTCTCTACCACTTAATAACTGTGTGACCTTGGGCAAAATATTTAACTTCTTTGTGTTTGTTTTCTTAGCTGTAAATGGGCTAACAGTAGCTCCCTTTAGATGTCCTATGGGAATTAGTAGTTTAATATTTGTGATATGCTCAGTAAATGTTAGTTGCCATTATTTTCTATTAAACTATATTTTTGGAGTTTGACAATGCATGGAGAAATTTATGTTCATTGTATTTTGATTTTTAAAAGAGTTAATGCAAATTTTGTTTAAGTGCTTTTCTCTAGGCAAGAAACCAGTTTGAATGTGATTTTCATGAAATGAAAAGAATAAAAGAAAAATTAAAAATAAATCTGATACTCATATTTGCCCAACATGTATTTCACATATTTTGCTAAGGTTGTATGTGTCTGGGAACTTTTGGCTTCATTTAATAGAAAGAGGTATAAATGACTGCAGTTAGAGGATGTCAGTGAAAGGAATGAAGGATGGGAGGTGGGAAGGAAATCTTATTTTAAGCCTCTCGTGAACCAGAAACTGTTCTGTGGTCTTTTACCAGTATAGTCTTCTTAGATACTCTAAGGCAGATAATACAAAAAGAATGGATCGTTACTAAATTTTTATTGCCCCTGAAATTGAGTTTTGTTAGTGTGCTTCTCTGGTATGTTACATGGGGAAGAGGAACAGTCGTTGCCATTTTGCTTTCAGGCTAAAACTATAGATTAGAGCTCAGACTTCTGGGTTTGTTTCTGTCTTTGTGGAGTAGCTTTGTGACCTTCCAAGCCTCAGTTTCTTCAGTTGTCAAATAAGCCTAACAGTGTTTCCTGCTTCCTAGGGTTGTTAGTCTTATTTCATGAGAATCTATTTTCCAACCTTGCCTGATCATAAGAATCACCATAAAGCATTTGTTAAAATAATGGGACCCCATTCCAGAGCTACAGAAATCAGAATTTCCAGGGATTCTGTGATTAACTGCCCCAGGTAAGTCTTATGATTAGGCTGGTTTAGGAGATGCTACATGATGCGTGTAAAGCCCAGTAGTTAAGACTTAATAAGTAAGTGTTAGCTGCTATTATAATTATTTAACTAATTAGTTTAATGTTTTAAGTAAGTTCTTTTAAGTTACTTGTCCTTTCAATTTACCTCTGTAGTTTTTGACAACTTCTGAAAAATAAACCCCAAAATACCTGCAAATATTGGCAAATCACTTAAATAAAATCTGTTCCTGCTATTACTTTAGCTCCATTAAAAAGTTATACATAGTTTGCTCTTTTTCTTTCCTCTCTGGGGTATCGACTATCATAACTAAGTTAATGACTTTTCTCCCAGCCAACCAGACCTCTTGAGGCTTAGGAGGACCACAGATCAAGACATCTTTTTCTGTAACATAATTAAAGAAAAATAGCTTCACAGTCAGGGTCACTAACCCTGAGGGAATTTGCTCACTGTCTGCCCATCTGGTCATGACTAGATGCCTTCGTGTTGTATGTTACGTGATAATTTGGGATGGAGATTAGCTACACTGGTGACTGTAACTAAAGACAAATTTTCTATATAATGAGTATCTATAAGTATCTATAATGAGTTTTCAATCAAAAGTATCTATTTAGAACAATATAAGTGTGGGTGTACCTCATTGTCCAGCAAAATTCTATTATAATTCGCTGCTTGGCACAAATTTGAACTGGAGCAACATAAGATTGTATCCAAGTTCTTCCAGTCCCACAAGGATTTTGTGCATGACATGTCCTTTGTCTTTTACTGAATACTTTGAAAGTATGGTCGCTTTTGTCACCCTGGTTACTTTGTGTATCACATTGACACCTGCAAAATAATGGGGAAAAGTAACCTCAGTAATATGTAATTACCTTATAAAGTGGGGAATACTTCTGTGCCTTAACCTAACATTTTAATATGTTGGGTTTTAGTGAGCTAGCATCATAGGCTTCTCTTATTATTTGTGCTTTAATGGTTTTACTGATTGTGCTTACCTAAGGCCTAGTTCAGTGGTTGGCTAGTGGGAGATAGTAGGGTCTGGCTTATTGCCAGATTTACAATAGGAGCTCAATACATTATTTGTTGCCATTATAATTATCTGCCTCATTTTTTAAAGAACAAGTAATTGTCCCAGTTACAAACCCATTAGATAGATTTTTTTTGTCTAAACAAACAAGGTGATACATTTCATTATTTTTTTCTTTCCAAGTTAACTTCTTTCTTTTTTTTTTTTGAGTTGGAATCTCACTCTGTTACACAGGCTGGAGTGCAGTGGCACGCTAACGGTCACCACAGCCTCTACTTACTGAGCTCAGGCGATCCTTCTGCCTCAACCTTCCAAGTAGCTGGAACTACAGGCATGCACTACTATGCCTGGCTAATATTTTATTTATTGTAGAGATGAGGTCTTGCCAAGTTGCCCGGGCTGGTCTCGAACCTGCAGGCTCAGGCAATCCACTCACCTCAGCCTCCCAAGGCGCGGGATTACAGGCTGAGCCACCGAGCCCGGCCCAAGTTAACTTTTTATGCGGTTCCGGCTGGCTAATGACAGATGTAATGGGAGGAGTTCAGTCAGTGCTGTGTATTGGTAAAGTTCTAAAATTGGAATCTGATTTAGAGTTCTAGCTATATGACTGGCCGTGGGCAGGTTCCTTCAACATAGTGGTTCTCAACTTGCACATCTGTACATGGATGGGCTGGTATTCTGTGATTCATTCAGTTCATAAGTTCTTGGCTGTGGGGATCTGCTTGTTCTTTATAAGTAGTGTTTGGGTTGGATATAATGTAAAGTTGGGGTGTTCTTGCAAGTCAGTTGGGAAATTGGTTCTCAAATGTTGGTCCTTGGACTTGTGATGGGCCTTGTTCAGATGTGAAATGAGAAAATTAAGAAAAAACATTGTTGAATTTTATAAAGCTTAGCATTTTGAAGTTGGATGCACAAGAACATGTTTCTGATATTCGTGAGAGAGAGAGAGAGAGAGAGAGAGAGAGAAAGAGAGAGAGTGTGTCAGGAGGGTATATTGTGAGTTTTAAATGTCATCTAGTACTGGGAACCAACCCAAAGTTACCAATTTTTTTTTTCTATGATCAACATGAGGTAGACATTAAGATGACAACCTGTTGAAGGACATAAAGTTTGTTTCTATGTTTTGACGCCCCTTTTTGTTTTTAAGGGATAAGGTCTCGGTCTAGAGTGCAGTGGTGCGATCATAGCTTATTGCAGCCTTGAACTCAGAGTCTACAGGGATCTTCTCACCTCAGCCTCCCAATTAGCAAGGACTACAGTCATGTGACACCATGCCTACTTATGTTTTGACCTTTATAAGGAACAATGCAGTGACCATCTTCATACAAAGGGTGCCCCCCCCAAAAAGCGTATAATTTTAAGAAAGAAAAAAAAATGATTAAAATTGTAATACTCAATATATACCAATAACAAAGGATGAATACAAGTCATGTTTGACTTCTACAGTTACCAGGGGTGCTCAAAGTGGTTACCATCAGCGTCCAGATTATGGCAAACCATCACTTCTGATTATGGCAAACACTGCAGGACTTGTTGCTGTGCGAGGCCTCCTGAATCTTCCTTTGTGCACATCACACACAGTACCACGCGTCTTAAAATTATCTTGAATGCATGTCATTGTTAGGCCTGTTGGAGGTTCTGTTGCATACTCACGCCTCCATTGTTGTTGTACTTCCACAGTGTTCTCAAATTTCAAATACTACTTCAAAATAGTCTTGTGCTCCTTGAAGGATAACCGTGCTTCTGCCATTTTCTTTGACTGCCCTGCTTGTCGCATGGTGAGGTTAGCATTCATTTGATTAACGCCATCTTTTGAGCGAATGTCATAATACATATTGCTACCGTAATTCAATTCAACTTTGCAAAGTAATACATAGATAATATCTCTTAAAATGTATATATAGTTTTTTGACACCCCTGGTATATATGTGAACATCTTCATCCAGATCTCATGAGAAATATACTTAGATTTCCATTCTACTTATCCTTTTGGTATCAGCTCAGGTGGCACTCCTTCTAGAAGCCTTACCTGACTCCCAACCTCTAGCCTGTGAGTGAAAATTTACTCAATATGGTAGCTCTCAATAGATAGTAACTGCCAGTATTGTTTTGATTTTCCTTATTAATATTCATTTTTTGTATTGTTGTTAGGGTTATTTTAAGGCATCCCAAGTTAAACTCTTGGGTTGTCTTGACACTGAAATATAGACTTTTGTTTCTAGTTGCAGTTCCTTGGCGAGCATTTCTCCCTTACCTCATTATGTTCAAATGTTGGTTGGCACAAGCTTAGAATTTTTTGAACATCATTACTGTGGCTCATTATATAGGTGAATAGATGAGAGAACAGAGAATCATGACTCTGGACTGAAAATGTTGAGTGTGTCACTAGGCCCAGGAGAGAAAGGTCTGTGCTCATCCAAAATATGCCACAGCAACTGGGCATCTAAAGATTCCTAGAAACAAAAGGGGTTCTTGTCCTCCCTTCCTCCCAAGTTGAGGCCTCATTCTGTCACCTAGGCTGGAGTGCAGTGGTATGATCACAGCTCACTGCAGCCTTGAATTCCTGGGCTCAAGCGCCTTCCGCCTCAGCCTTTTGAGTAACTGGGACTACAGGTGTGAGCCACTGCGCCTGGCTGGCTCTTTTTATTATTTTTACTTTTATTTTTTTAGTTGGAGTCTCACTCTATTGCCCAGGCTGGGGTGCAGTGGTACGCTCATGGCCACCCCAGCGTTGACCTGCTGGGCTTAGACTATCCTTCCGCCTTAGCCTTTCATGTAGCGGAAACTACAGGTGCACACTACCATGACCGGCTAATTTTTTTTTTCTTTTAACTTATGGTAGAGATGAGGTCTTGTTAAGTTGCCCAGGCTGTTCTCAAACCTGTGGAGTCAGGCAATCCTCTCACTCGGCTTCCCAAAGTGCTGGGATTGCAGGCTTTGAGCCACCATGCCTGGCCAAAAGGTAATTCTTTCTTTATTTTTTTATTTTTAATTTTTTTTTGAGTTGGGGTATCTCACTCTGTCACCCAGACTGGAGGGCAGTGGCACACTCACAGCCACATCAGTGTTGTCCTGCTGGGCTTAGGTGATCCTTCCGCCTCAGCCTTCCAAGTAGCAGGAACTACAGGCGCATGCTACCATGACCGGGTAATTTTTTTAAAAAAATTTATGGTAGAGATGAAATCTTGCCAAGTTGCCCAGGCCGTTCTCGAACCCATGGACTCAGACAATGTCCTCCCAAAGTGCTGGGATTACAGGCTTGAGCTACCATGCCTGGCCAAAACGTGATTATTTTTATTTTTTATTTTTTTTGAGTTTTGGAGGCTTACTCCATCGCCCAGGCTGGAGTGCAGTGGCACGCTCACAGTCACTGCAGCCTTGACCTGCTGGGCTCCGGCGATCCTTCCGCCTCAGCCTTCCAAGTAGCTGGAACTACAGCGCGCACTATCACTCCCAGCTAATTTTTGATTTATTGTGGAGATGAGGTCTTGCCAAGTTGCCCAGGTGGGTCTCGAACCCGTGGGCTCAGGCAGTTCACTCACCTCAGCCTCCCAAAGCGTGGGATTACAGGATGAGCCACTGAGCCCGGCTTCAGTCTCTATATTTCGAAAAATGTTATAGTTACTTAATATTAGTTGTACTTCTAGGATCTCTTTGTTTTGGAAATCTACTATGAATCTGATAATGAATTAGTTATAGCCTGTATAGGTCATTATATATTATGTCTGTGTAGTATTATTATATTATTACATAAGAAGTAAGTACATACATACATACATATATGCCACACATGGCATCTGTATCTGTATATATTTTGAGAAGTACTTAGATTTTGATCCCACTTTTTATTTAGTGTTCAGATAATTCCTAGTATACATGTAGAATCCCAAACCGCTTGGAATAATGGTTTTCCATCTGTCAGAGTTTGTGACCTACAGTTTGTGGGAGCATTGGATTATCATTTCTTGGGTACCCTGGGGAATCTTCTTGTTTTCTTAGTTCTTTTAGAAAGAGGAAATTAAAGCTTTTAGTTCTTTAAAATGAGAATTTTCTTTCTGAGTGTGTTTTTTAATTTTGAAGAAACTTTTAGTGTGTGTGTGTGTGTGTGTGTGTGTGTGTGTGTGTGTGTGTCGTATGTGTGTGTGCGTTTAAGACTTGGGAATCCAATTGCCAGTTTTGGTAGGTTTCTCAGTCTGCTTTCATTTCTAATTTCATTAAAACCTTATCCCATTTAATACTTGAATAATTTTATTTTCTGAATGTTTGCCGGTGGTGGCTTACAATGTTCGCCTATGTTTTTTTCTTCTCAAGTTAGCCTCACAGGAGGTCTTAGCACATGAAGTGTTCTGATAGGTCTCTTGAACACTTTGGTTGCCAGTGTTAGACATGTGTGATGTCCCTGCTCAACACTGCCCCTCGTTCTGGCTGTGGAGTTGAGAGATATAGTCTTTCTTTTTCCACTTGTCATTGAATATCTTTGTGCTTTTGTAGAGTTATGGAGATGGCTTCTAGATGCTTAATATGGCTCCTTAGATTGTAAGTCACATCAAAACGAGGAGCAATTTTTTCTAGGAATATCTGAAGTTCATGGCTGTCATACACAAGTATGTGGCTGCTCTTTTACCACCTGGCTGGGTAGTGGGAATGGTGTTTGTGTTAGTGACAAGGTAATTTAGCCAATTGACTGGGCAACTTTTGTTAAGATCGGGTGCTGCTGATCTCAAAAAATGTTAGTTTGGTGATGGATTCTTCCTGAAACACAAGATACCATAATGAACTAATGACAACTTGAATAGTACAGTCAGTGGTTAGTAGTGCATGATTATTATACAGGTTCTAATAGTTGTTAACATTCAGTCTATATGGCAGTAGCATGTGTTTTGTGGGCATAATCATGTATGCTGTTTTGTGTGGAAATAAGTACTTTACAATGAATAATATGAGGGGGAACTCAAAAAAGACCAGAATTTATTTATAAAAAATTATGTATTCTTACATGTTTAAACCTCAATTATCTTCGGTGTACTCTCTGTTTGATACGGTACACCTATCAACATGCTTTTTCAACTACTCTAAACAGTTTTTGAACTTGTCAATTTTGATGCCTTTTAGTGTTTCCACATTAAGGACTTTTTTCATTCGGGAAAGCAAAACAAAAATATTGTTCAGAGTGAGATCAGGCAAATAGGGAGGGTGGGACATGGGGGTGATGCTGTTTTTGGTCAAAAATTGCTGAACACTCAGCGCAATGCTGGCAGGTGCATTGTCATGGTGGAAGAACCAGTCACTTGTTTGCTACAACTTGAGACATTTCTTCTGCAAATCATAATGCAACCTTCTCAAAACTTCCAGATAAAAACTTTGGTTGATTGTGTGATCTGGAGGAAGAAATTCTGAGCATACTACAAAGCCTGTCCCTCCAAAAGATAATTTTGTTTTCTTTTGGTCCCTATTGCGTATGATAATGGGTAGCCTTCCACACCCTCATGAAGTCTTGATAGCCTTAGGAGTGATTGAAGCTCAAAGATGAACTGAATTACTCCAAATTGAAAACACTGTACCTTAGGTAACAGTAGTGTCTTGTGCTTGTGAGCTTATTAACATCTTAACCAGACATATAATGTTTATTTTTCTGTTCCTTTAATTTTTCATGAGTTTTCTTTTTTCTGTTTGCTGTCTCTATCTAAGAGAAATTGTGATATCTGTTAATGGCGAGGAAGTTAAAGAAATAGATTCAAGTTTTGTGGTATTTTAATATTTTTTAAATGTACTGTAGAAGTTATAAGCTTACGAATTTACATCATTGAATTCAGAATTATTTGTAGGTAGAAATTTTATTGCCTCTTCCTTGATCTTGTCTTTTTTTTGTATCAGTGTATTTTGTAGAGCTCTAAAATATGCTTTATTATTGTAGTTTTTGTGTATTCTTAAAGTAATACATGTTTATTGCAAAAAATTCAAATAAAACACAGCTACATAAAGTAGAAAACTTAATTTTCCCTGTTACTTCCCTCCATCCCCAACCTAAATCCTAATTCAAATCCTCTAGAGGTAGCCAGTGTAAAATATATTTTTTCAATTTTTTCCTATACATATGAAAATATGCATATGACCTTTGGAATCTTTTATCTAGATGGCAGGTATATATATTTTATTCATGTCTGAAAATCTTTGTTTCAACTTAGACTATTCTAAATCAGTATTCTATTTGCACCTTGTATTTTATGTCTGCATAGACGCCCCTGACATTAACTAGATATTTCATTTTCTTAAATTATTAAGAAGTGACAAGTAGTATATACTCATTCTAAAAATTTTTTTAAAGGCGAGATATATAGGGTCAGGTTGGAGAAATTAAATAGCTGACTGATTCTGTTGTGTTCAAGTTTTCTGTGTATCAGCCACCATATAGATTTGGCGACATCAGCAGATACCACCAAATCATAGTAGCTTCAATGTGATAGAAGTTTATTTCTGTCTTATGTAACATTCCAGCCATATAGCAGTCCAGGAATATTGTGGTTCTGTAGGATTGATTTCCATCTCCTGTACTGTTCTGCCATTAAAAGGTATTGTCTTTGCGTGCCTTCTTGTTAGTAGGACAGAGACAAGGGAAGAGCAGATCTCTTCTCTTCATAGACATGACTTGGAAATGACCCTGCATTTCCGCTCACATCTCGTAAGCCAGACCTTGCTCCCATGGCCATAACCAGATGCAGCAAAACCCTTTCATGAAGGCAGCCATATGCTCAACTGAGAATCTGGAAGAAGGGGAAAATGCATTTTAGGAGGCAATTCAGAGTCTTTGCTGAAGAGTATGGTTTTATCATTTGTTTTTTTAAAGTTGGAGTCTCACTCTGTTGCCCAGGCTGAAGTGCAGTGACACATTCACGGCCACCCCAGCATCGACCTGCTGGGCTCTGGCGATCCTTCCGCCTCAGCCTTCCAAGTAGCTGGAACTACAGGTGCGTGCTACCATGCCCAGCTAATTTTTTAAATTTTATTGTAGAGACGAGGTTTCATCAAGTTGCCCAGGAGGGTCTTGAACCCATGGGCTCAAGCAATCCACTCTCCTCAGCCTCCCAAAGTACTGGGATTATAGGCTGAGCCACCGTGCCGGCCAGCTGTATCATTTTTTAAAAGGGACTCTTGAGACACACTTATTTAAAATTAAATGAAAAATCCCATTGATGTGCCAAATGTACATTTAAAAAAAATTGCTATTAAAATTTTTTTCTAGCTGGGCTTGGTGGCTCAGCCTGTAATCCTGCGCTTTGGGAGGCTGAGGTGAGTGGATTGCCTGAGCCCGTGGGTTCAAGACCCACCTGGGCAACTTGGCGAGACCTCATCTCTACAATAAGTCAAAAATTAGCCAGGCGTGGTAGCACGCACCTGTAGTTCCAGCCACTGGAAGGTTGAGGCGGAAGGATCGCTGGAGCCCAGCAGGTCGAGGCTGCGGTGGCTGGGATCGTGCCACTGCACTCCAATCTGGGCGACGGAGTGAGACTCTTAACTAAAAAAAAAAAAAAATTTTTTTCCCCTCATTTTCGTTCATTTATGTAGTTTGAGTGTCAAAAAAAATCCTACGTATAATTTTGCTAACAATAGGACATTTACATATGAAAAGTCTATGCATAATAGATGTGAAGCAAGATTTTTGTTAGGTAATAAAACTATGTAAAATAAGAAGATGTGAAATATAATAGTCTCTTTTTCCATCTAATGAAATGTTGGCCCATTATAGTTCAAAACTTTGCTTAGGTATAGTACATCATTTCATGTAAAGTGATTTTTGCTTTATTTTATCAAATTTGTTATAGTTAGAAAATACAAGCCGGGCTCGGTGGCTCAGCCTGTAATCCCGCGCCTTGGGAGGCTGAGGTGAGTGGATTGCCTGAGCCCGCGGGTTCGAGACCCACCTGGGCAACTTGGCGAGACCTCATCTCTACAATAAATGAAAAAAAAAAATTACCCGGGCATGGTAGCGTATGCCTGTAGTTCCGGCTACAAAAAAAAAAAAGAAAATGCAGATAAAACTGTAATTCCTCTACTCAGACATAGCTACTATTAAACATTTGATTTTTAAATAGCATTATATAATATACACCTATGAGTACATGAACATTTATTCCATAGATTATAACTGTCTCATACACTGAGTTTGTCCCCCACATTTTACTTTAATAGAAAATGACGTTCACAATACATGTAAAAACAATATTTTTCATCACTATCTAGGCACCTATTTTATGGATGTTTTATAATTAATTTAATATGTGTTTTTTTGGTTGAATATCTAGGTTATTTCTATACTCTGCTTTCATAAGCAATCATGTACTGAACAATTTTATGCATATAATCTTATATATCTATATGAATATTTCCTTGAGGCAAATATTACATGTAGAATTGCTTGGTGATTATATTTATACCTTTTTATAGGTTTTGGTAAACATCATGGCAGTACAAATTTCCTTAAACTCTGCCTAATCCTAGAGTTTTATTTTCTGCTTAAATCTTTGTTCATCTGATAGCAAAATTAGTTGCTCGATAGCTCATTGTTTTATTAGTCAGAAAATGGATTCAAGTTGTCTTAAATGTACTCTTCCCAAAATTTATTCCACATTTTGAAGCTGTGTCCTTTTTTATTTGAGGGAAGTACTTTTTGGCTGTTGTTCACCTATTTTGTGTGTTTCTAGATAGGAGCTTGGTCAAATTCTCCCTTTGTTCTTCCACTCCATGCTGTACAATTTGTCCTTTTATATCAGTAATGAACCTGCACTTGGATACCTCATGGTCTGTGGGTACTGTGACTGGTTCCTTGTTGTTTCCAAGGAGAGGCAGCAAATGGCAGGGCTGTGGGGGGAGGGAGTTGGTAGGCTGTGTTTGAGCATGTTTTTTCTTTCTGTTATATTGTGAATTCAGGAATCTAATTAGTTGACCTTCACCTTGAGATTCCTTTAATAAAATCTTTAGTTGATTTGTTCTACTTTCAATTTCTCTCTCTCTTTTTTTTCATTCTCATTCTTTTTCCTTTAATATAGGTGTATTCTATTGCTTTTCTACTAGCTAGTCTCACTTTCTCTTCTCTCCCTCCCTCCCTCCCTCCCCTTTTAGGGAATGATTTAGAAAGAATTCCTTTTGTCTTCATCTCCTCTTCTTCTTTTTTTTGGGTAGACTGGAGAATTAAGACTGAAAAGCTTATTTCTTTCTGATGAACTGGAAATATACTGGCCCCAGTAGTTTCTTCGAAGGAGTCACATTTTGCAAAATGCCCATAGGCGATTCATGTGTACATAAAACCCAAGATAAACAGCTGTTACTGCTGCAGCCATCATTTCTGTTTCTGCATGAGGGTGAGAGGAAAAATCAGACTGAGGAGAGAGAACAGTGGGAAACCCAGTGGCAATTCAGGAATGTGTCATTCCTCTCACAATTGGGTAGTCTGATGCCAGTGTGTGAAGCAAAAAATCTCTTCCATAGAATATACTTTGAAAACTGTGAATGCAGCAAATCTTTTCCATAGAATATGCTTTGAAAACTGTGAATATTAATAACTCAGAAATGGACACATTCCATTAAAACTGGGTGGTCTTGCAGCAGTAGACTCTTACAGCAAATTGCCAGTTTCCGTAGAATTCCAGAAATAAGCCTTTGTTATAATTGTTGCAAAGAATTATTTGTCTAGCAAGTATTAAATTCTTCCTTCCTAAGTCCCACCCTGCTTGGAAAATATATACCCTTGTTTATTCTTGAGGGTCACATTTCAGAATGATTTGATTTTAATTCTTTTAGACTAGAATTTGCTAGTGTAACTTCTGCATGGAAGAGTTTTATGGAATATTATTTCCAACTTGTTTAGTTAATACAAAATCCAAATTCAATAACTGTTGTGTGTTGAAATATCTGAAGCTTTAAAATTACAATTTACTGACAATTTCGGGCTCATTTTTAACACACACAGTTAAATGTGCTCTTCACATGACAGCACATTGTATTTCCAAATGTAACTTCACCCTTTACTCTCTAGTTTGGGCCATGAAATAACTGGAATGTCAAAAGAAATTGGGAAGATAAATCGTTGTGTTAGTTGCTGATGTGGGCCACTGGTGTAGGGCAGTCAGATACCTGACTGCTTGTGAGAAGAACTTGTGTATTTTTTGCATGCACATTTTGTTTTCTGATTTCTTTTCCCTTTCTTTCCTTACCCGCTTCTCTTGGTTCCTCCATTCCTCCCTATGGGAGAACATGTGACTTCAGCTGAGTCAATCAGACACACTCTTCTGAATCTGAATATGCAAGTGAGCAATATAAAAATGATTTGCTCTGAGGTGAGCAGAGGCTACTTCCTGCCACCTAGATCCTTAGACTCAATTTGGTTCCCATCTGTCCTACGGCTGTTTTTTCATCATTTTCTTTTATTTTGTGACCAAGTAATAAGCATTTTTCTTCTTTTAAATTAGCCAGAGTTGGTTTCTGTTGTCAACAAAAAAGCCTATCTAAAATATGCATCTTATGATGGCTCCCCAGGGATCTCACAAGGGTGTTTACCAACAAACTCACATTAACCCACCTCACAAAGAATGAGACACAGATCAGAATGAGCATCTATGAATTTGTGCAAAGAAAATAAACTGTCAGTGGAGAATGTTTATTGTAGCAATTTAATGTATCTGCTCCCTGTTGGCTAGCCTCATGGGAAGTCAGGAGTTTCCTAAGCAGGAGGTTGCTTGGTGAAGAGGAAGAGTTAGTTGAATGATCCATGATAGAAATCTGGTCTTCTCTTGACAGGGTTTGGGCTGGACACTGCCAATGGCCCTTCCCTCTGCTAGCTTCACAGAGACTCTCATGCCTTTTTGATCACAGCCTACTTAGATGAGGAAAGGCATTTTAGACTTCTTCTCTCATCCAGCCCAGTTGCTAGAAAAATTGCCTGGATAAACTCTAGGAGCTGAGTCTCCCTGTCATAGACTTGAGAATACATTCTCCTGTTATACCTAGACTCTCTTAAGGCTGAAGAGAAATCGTTTGATGAGCATACTACAGCTGTGTGATGAGCTTATTATACCCACATTGCAATTCTAACTTCTTAGGGTTATAATTAGACCATTTGGAATGGACTTTGGGTGTTTCTGAATTCTTTATTACACATGAGAAACATTCTCATGTTCACACCATAAAACGGCTATTCACAGCCATTTGCCAAGAGGGGCAGTCTTACTTCCTTCCCTCTCTACTTGATTTTTTTCCCTCCAAAAATCTTGGAGAAAACCTGATAATAACCTCTCTCGAGGTTGATCAGAGGACCCTGATTGCCCAGAAGGATATCCAGATTTGATTTACATCAATGTGCCTAATTTTGGTGACTCTTAGGAAGGTTGTTTATTTTCTTTGCTATTACCTTCCCTTTTCTCTGGGTTACTCTATTGGGCTTACTTTGTTTCCTTAATTTTAGTTTCTGCCTTTCAACTGATTTTGTCAATATGGTTTTTCCAGAGAAACTACCTAAATCATAATATTTCCATTCTCAAGAATATAGAGTGGCTCCCTGTTTCTTTAGAGGGACAGTATAGTGTAGTGGTCAGGAGCACAGGCTCTGGATCTCAGCTGCCTGGGTTTGACCAGTTGTTTCCTTGAGCAAATTACTTATCCTTCCAATGCCAAAATGTCATCTTCTGTAAGTAGGGGATAATAGTGATCATACTCATAGCCGGGCTTGGTGGCTCAGCCTGTAATCCCGCGCTTTGGGAGGTTGGAGGTTGAGGTGAGTGGATTGCCTGAGTCCGCAGGTTCGAGACCCGCCTGGGCAACTTGGCGAGACCTCATCTCTACAATAAAAACCAAAAACTTAGCCAGGCGTGGCAGCGCATCTGTAGTTCCAGCTACTTGGAAAGTTGAGGCGGAAGGATCTCTGGAGCCCAGCAGGTCGAGGCTGCGGTGGCCGGGAGCAGCCACTGCACTCCAGTCTGGGCGACAGGGTGAGACACCAACTCAAAAAAAACAAATACTCACATAGTCATTGGGGGGATTATATGAGTTAATACATGTTAAAGTTTTTCAATACTCTTTGGTTTATTGACTACTATAGCTGGCACAGTGAGAACTATATGTGTGTTGGGTATTTAATAGTACTCATAAGTTGATCAGAGTGGCCCTCCTTGTTCCAGTTTCTAAGTCTAAGGTTACTTACTACTTGTTGAGCATCTAGTATGTGTCATCATGTACTGAGGTAAGTTTTGTCAGTTATATTATAAAATTGACCCACTACAACAGCCTGTTAGTTAAGGGCAGTCTTGAGCTCCATTTTTCACATGGGGAAAATTTGTCTTGGAAAGGGTTAAGGCCCAAAGTCATAATACTTAGCTGGTAAGGAGGTGGAGGAAGAATTCAGACTGAAATCTGCCATCTCCAAGATGAGACTCCCTGCTCCTCTTGATATCTCTATACTATTGAAGTTCTGACACTTGCAGCCATGGTCATTTGGCCATTAATGTGTCCACTTTCAAGTTTCTAGTGTTGCATGGCTTGAAAATTAAACTGTGTATTATTTTTCTAATTAACGTAAATGCTTTAGCAGAGATTTTAAATTACTTAGGGAGAAAAAAGATATAATCTCTTGAAATAAAATTCCTCTTAATCAAAATATTCAACAACTTTTAAATGCTTGTACACAGTTTTAAAAATTGACAATATAGTCAGTGATGTAACTGAATAATTTTCAAAGCAGATTTAGTGGTAGTTCTCAGAATAAAAACCTGGCAGTTGTTATAAATAAAATTTCAGTGTTTTATAAAAACAGGATTGTTTTGGATAATCATTTTATGTCAGAGGATTGAGGATAAAAGCTTGCCAAAGGCCACCAACAAAACCGGCATTAAAACTAAAGTTTTTCTTTTTTTTGAGTTGGAATCTCACTCTGTCACCCAGACTGGCATGCAGTGGCCACTCCCGGCCACCGCAGCCTTGACCTGCTGGGCTCCGGCGATCCTTCCGCCTCAGCCTTCCAGGTAGCTGGAACTACAGGCACACGCTACCACGCCTGGCTAAATTTTTTTTTGTTGATTTATTGTAGATATAAGGTCTCGCCAAGTTGCCCAGGCAGGTCTCGAATTCGCAGGCTCAGGCAATCCACTCACCTCAGCCTCCCAAGGCACGGGATTACAGGCTGAGCCACCGAGCCCGGCTAAAACTAAAGTTTTTCAACTCCTGCACAATTTCTCCCCCAAGACCATCTTGTCTGAGAAGACAAGAGAGTGATTTTACATTTGTGTGTGATGTTTCCTGAAAAACTAAATCTGTTTGAAGTGGTATTTGGGAGCAATTGGCACATCTGCCAGGAGGCATCAGACCCCTGTGTGTGGATTATAGTGGAAGAATAAGAAATGGTGAAGGAACCTAAGAATTGGTTTCTTTTACACTATTGAATACCTGTAGTGTGCTTGACATAAACTTGCTATTTCTCCAACTTGGAAGGACCCACACCATTCCAGCTTTCACACTCATCCCATCTATTCTAGTCTTAGTAGTCATTAGGTCTCAGCTTAAAACTCTTCTTGAAAAACCCTTCCCTTATTCACTGCTCATGTCCTTTCCTCCTCTGACTTTGTCATGTTCCCTAAGAGTATCCTCAAACCCCATTGCATTTCCTCTCTCCATCTTTTCGTCACTAACATGTCAAAACTTGATTCTTGATTATTCCTATTGGCTCTGCCTTTCAAAACATATTTTTCCTGCTGGTGGACTCATGGTCACTAATGTCTTTTGATTGAACATATTCTACTACTGACTATAAAACATAGCGTACATGATGTTCCCAAATATGCATGTCCACACGGAGAATCCTCTCACCAGGGGCATTTCTCATGTTTGTTATTTATCTTACTCATTTCTACCCATTTATATACAGTCCATTTTCCTCCTGACCAGTCAGTACTGACTATCAGTATTATTTCAACAATTAATTCCTTAATGTGATGCCTTGTTTTTTTGAGTGAAGATTAGACGAGGATCAGTTTCCATCTTGGTCATTGTTACGTCCACAGAGCATGTATGACATATAGTAGGAATTCAGTAAATACTTGTTGAAAGAATTAACTTTTTTTTTTCCTTTTTTGAGTTGGAGTCTCACTGTCACCCAGACTGGAGTGCAGTGGCATGCTCCCGGCCACCGCAGCCTTGACTTGCTGGACTCTAGCGATTCTTCCAAGTAGCCAGAACTACAGGCATGTGCTACCATGTCCAGCTAATATTTGATTTATTGTAGAGACGAGGTCTTGCCAAGTTGCCCAGGTGGGTCTGGAACCCGCGGGCTCAGGCAATCACTCACCTGGATTGCAAGCTGAGCCACCTAGCCAGCAGAATTAACATTTAAATGAATACATGCTAAGCATCTGGGGTATGGGAGACTGGGTATGAATAGGAGACTAGAAAAAAGCTGAGACAAATATAGACAAAACTGAAAATATTCACAATATTCTCTGCTTTCTGCATTGGTAAAAATAGGGCTTTGGTTATTAAATAATCTTTGCTAGTTCTTTTAGTTGTAAAATGCCATGAACTTTTTCATGTTGCTGGGAGTAGGGATGAGTGGGTGATAGACAAACCTGGTGGGAGAAGCATCTCCCTTTTATTAAAATATAGTTATTCCTGTCTTCAAATACAGTGTATAGTAAAGTTCAAAATCTAAACCCCGTCTTTAGGATTAATCTTTCTCTCTGGTCAAATGGAGAAGCAATCTTGGAATTTCATTCTTCTTCGCTTTTTGTCCTGAAGGAGCTTGAGTCTTGGTTGAAAGAGAGGAATCAACAGTGCAGAGCTTAGAGGTTGAGGAAAGAATGGTGCCTTCCGGTTAGCTACCTTTTCTGCTCTCTGATTGCAATCTTCTCTGGGAAGGAAATGTTCAGTGGACATACAGTAAATTGCAGGGTGTGTGTGAGTATGTGTGTGTTTGATTTAAGATCTCTTCATTTATGGGAGCAGGGACCTGTTTGTGAAATGATTAGAGGCAAATGAGCAACTTGTTCATCATTTTTCATTCATTCATTCATCAAACATTTGGCATTTGAGGATTCAGAGAAATGGGTCCACTCTTCCCTAGAGAACAACAAAAGGTAAAGGTAATCAGTTACCATTTACTAATTGAGTGCCTAGTATGTGCCCATTAAGAGATTTAGATGCATCCAGGCTTGGTGGCTCAGCCTGTAATCCCGTGCTTTGGGAGGCTGAGGTGAGTGGATTGCTTGAGCCCGCGGGTTTGAGACCTGCCTGGGCAACTTGGCGAGACCTCATCTCTACGATAAATCAAAAACTAGCTGGGCGTGGTAGTGCCCGCCTGTAGTTCCAGCTACTTGGAAGGCTGAGCAGAAGGATCGCCGGAGCCCAGCAGGTCGAGGCTGCGGTGGCCGGGAGCGGCCACTGCACTCCAGTCTGGGCGACAGAGTGAGACTCAACTCAAAAAAAAAAAAAAAAAGAGATTTAGATGCATCATTTGTGCATTCATATCAAATATTTTATCTACCTACTAGTACTGTTTTAAATATCGGGTGTACAGCAGTGAACAAGGCCTAGTTCTTGCTTTTCTTAATCTCAGGTTGCAGAAAAGGAGCTAAAATCAGAAGCCAGAAGTATTTCACTTTTCATGAAGATGAAGAGGAGGATGAAAGTGATGGAGCATCGTTCAGATGTGTCCCAGACTACTACTATGTTCATGCTTTCTTTAATTTAGAGGGTTACAGCCATTTCTTTGAATTTTACCCTCAGTGTAGTGAAACTAAGTGAACACAAATTAAAGGTGTTTCTTCCCCGCCTTTGCTGCTGTCATGGATTAGTAAGGAACTTCTCCCCATGATCTGTGGTTGTCAGCCGTTCATCATCTCCTCACATCTGAGAGTAGATGCTTATTTTTATGACATGACCATTTGATATGCCAATCCTCCTACTTATCTGTCATCAAGAGACTTGTTCAGCAGCCTTTTTTGTTTTTAATTGTCCTGCTACCATGTAGCTATCCTTTTGTGATACCACTTCCAAATCCCTGATATTTTAGCTGAATTGTGACACATGGAGTCTCTCCTGACAGAATAGATACAATGTGGTGTGTGTTGTGGTGTGTGTGTGTGTGTGTGTGTGTGTGTGTGTGTACAACTTAACTCACAGTGGCACATCAAAGGTCATTAACTGCTAAGTACTAAGATGATGACAACACTCATCACTACTACCACTGTTATTACTACTGTTATCGTTATTACTACTGCATTGGTTTTTAAGAAAATTTTCTTCCAAGACTTTTTCGTGACGTAGACATCTGATATCTGATGACACAGACCTGTTAGGGATGCCAGGGGCAAGAGCACAAGGAAAGACAGGAGGGTGTAATAAGTAATCGGAGCATGAGCTTTGCAGTTCTTCAGACCCAATTCTGCCACTTACCAGCTGGAGACTTTAAGCGGACTTGTGATTCTAAGGTTGGTTTCTATATCTGCGAGATGGGAAAAGTAATAATAATAACCATCATAAAATGATGATGCCACCATTTGGCTTCTAACTGTCTATCAGACTTTTACCTTATAACTCTAGTTTGAATTGTAGGAACCATGGTTATTCCCAATTTACAGATGATCTTGACAACAGAGAGGTTAAGAACTTTGCCTGTGAACACACAGCCAGACGATAGAGTACTGGGATTGGGACACAGGCAGTCTGGGTGTTCAGGGTTGTTATGCTGTGTGAAGCTTTGAGTGTGATGTCATTTAGTTCAGCGTAACATTTATTTCAAGTGTAATGGCATTATCATAAGCTAGGCTTTAACTGTTGAAGAGCCCTGCTTTGTTTATGGAGCCAGCCCTGTCTTCTGTCTGCATGGAACCTTTTCTCCTATTTTCAAATTCTGCCTGCTACATGCAGGTGGAGGTGTACCTGGCATTTCACTATTGTTAAGCAAATGCAGATCGGTAGCTTTTCGGGAGTTTACCAGTGGATCCTGGGACAACCAGCGAACTTAAATTGCTTCTCTTGGCTCTCTGCTTCCACCTTAATGTCTGGCTTTGTATTAACAAGTTGAGAAATTTTCAAGGAGCATCTCAGCCCAAGTCTCTGGTGCATTGATGAGCTGACTCACCCCCAATTAGGCTGTGGCCTGCCTGATGGGGATTCTCTTGTTTATCAAGGAGTGGCTTTTTCGGGGGGAGGGATGGTGGTTGTTTTTTAAAGGTGGATTAATGGCATGGAGGCCATTCCAAAGAAGTCTGTTTTGACTTTGATCACTGCAGTTGTCAGCTAGAGCTCTGGCAGCATGGTCAGGTGGAAGGAGGTCGGGTAGGCTGAGTGATGGGGGTCTTGGAGAGGGAAACTGCCCAGTGCAGAAAACCGTTCTCACTTTTGTGCCTCACCCCACTCCCACCTGCTTCATAGATAAATTGGAGGCAGCTTCTGGTCAGAGCTGGGCATTAAATCAGTCCAGGCAGCCTTTGAGCTGTGATCAGGAGCAGGGCTCTGGGCTATTTGTAAGGCTGACAGCATTGAAGAAAGTGCAATATTTAAACTGTCACAAATGTAATATGCAATCATGGTGGGAAACCTATCCATTTTGTCACTAGTATGCTTTGTCTTTTATTTCTTCTTTCTAATCTCAGGGTATAATAAATGCTTATTTGAGAATGAAAGAGAATGATAATTTATTTTTTTCTTTATTTGTTTCATAAAGAATGGACCTCCATTCTTATATACAAACTTTTGACTTGAATCCTGAAAGCCCTTTTAGGTAAGGATTTTACCCACAACCCAGTGTAGTTTTGTGATATTCCATGTTCCTGTTTTGTTATGGACGGTTCTTTTCTTGCAAGTGATCAGGTTCTTTTCTGATGATCAGAAAGCTTCTGGACATTAGTTTACTGAAATACAGATGACTGCTTTGGTGGGAAAATACCCCTCTACCTTCTTTCATCTTACCGGTTCCATGTCTGAGAGCTAAGACACTTTCTTCAAGGATGAGGCCTGATCTCTGCTGCTGGATTCAAACTGAGGGTCTCTCTGGGGAACTAGTCCCCATGGGTAGAAAAGGAGGAAAAACACATTAAAATGTCTGTGGGCATTTGAGAGCTGCTCATACTTACAGGGAGACTGTCAGCATTTATGTGCATGCTCTAATTATTAGTGTTATTCATCCCAATTGTTTGTTGGTAGAGAAAGTGTTGGACCTCAAAGAGTTTCATTTCTTCTCTGCAGTGAATTGACTTATGTGGGTGATTATTTTAAAAACCACTTAATTTGTATAAAGATGTTTTCTGAGGCATCTCCAAGGGCATTTTATTTAAATCCCTTATGGGCAAAGGTCCCATAAGTTATACCCAGAGTATGTTGATTGCAGCTTGGATTTTGGACACACCTGCATTTGAGTCCTATTAAACTTGAATAAAGTTTTTATTTAAAAGTCATTGTAATACATTTAGATAATTTTAAGAACTTCAGGTTGGGCCCAATGGCTCACGCCTGTAATCCCAACACTTTGGGAGCCTGAGGCAGAAGGATTGCTTGATTCCAACAGGTGGAGACCAGCATAGGCAACATCGTGAGACCTCTTCTCCACAAAAAATCAGGCAGTCTTGGTAGTGCATGTGTAGAGTGTCAGTTACTCAGGAGGCTGAGGTAGAAGGCTCACCTGAGCCCAGGAGGTTGAGGCTGCAGTGACCCATGATTGTGCCACTGTACTCCAGCCTGGGTGACAGAGTGAGACCTCGACTCAAAAAAGGAAAAACAAATTCAAAATGTAGTTTCCAGCCGGGCTCGATGGCTCAGCGTGTAATCCTGCGCCTTGGGAGGCTGAGATGAGTGGATTGCCTGAGCCCACGGGTTCGAGACCCTCCTGGGCAACTTGGTGAGACCTCATCTCTACAATAAATCAAAAAATTAGCCGGGCATGGTAGTGCGCGTCTGTAGTTTGAGCTACTTGGAAGGCGAGGGTGGAAGGATTGCTGGAGCCCAGCAGGTCGAGGCTGCGATGGCTGGGAGTATGTCACTGCACTTTAGTCTGGGTGACAGAGTGAGACTCCAACTCAAAAAATAAAATAAAATAAAATAAAAAAACAAAAAAAACTCAAAATGTATTTTCCAACATCACTGTTCCCCACCCTTCAATGTGATATCTCAGAAGGGACCACTTTTAAGCTCTTTTTTCTGTTATTTCCTTGTGTGTTTAAAGACCATATGTTGTTATTTCTATTTCTTGCAGGTTCAATTTGAGATATTAACTATTGTTATTGTTATATATTGTTATAGCTAGCAAGGAAGTCGAGAATTTAATTTTTTATACCCCCTGAAGCCCACACTTTTTTTCTTCTATCTTCCTAATAACTACATATCATTAACAATATATCAGCATTTCTCAGCTGAGCCACTTAGTATACTGCAATTGTATTGCTTGAAAAAAAAGATAGGTTATTACTATATTGTCTGGGCTGAAGTGCAGTAGCCGTTCACATGTGCAGTCATGATGCACTATGGTTTTGACTTCCTGGGCTCAAGCGATCCTCCTGTCTCAGCCTCCCAAGTATCTGGGACAAATATCTCAGGGAGGTATTTAATGGGCTGGGACACGTACAGCAGTGGCATGACATAACAGCTTAGTCAGTACTAGCTGTTGTTATTCTTTTTTAGCTTCTCTTTTTCATTATTGTATTAGGCTACTAATTACGGATTAGTGACTTAATCTGTAATACATCTTTAAGAATTAGGATATAACAGGACTGGAAGAGAACTATGACACAATCTATTGTAGTTCTTCATTTTTAGAGAGGCCCAGAGGAGCTAAGTGCCTTTACCAAGGTCATGGGGTTGATCGATACAGACAGCCAGAGCTACAAATAGATTCCTGTACCTTTGACGTTGGTCAGTCATGTGTTTTTTCCATTTCCTCATACAACCTCAGTAACCTTCGGGTTTTTTTTTTTTTTTAATGTCATAGCCATTTCTTCTCCCTTTCCCTAACTTCTTTCTTTTTTTGAAATATGACACTTTTATTGAAATAAGATTCAAATACCATACGGATCATTCATTTAAAGTTTATAATTTGATAGTTTTAATATAGCTACAGAATTGTGCAACCATCACCCAAATCCAACATTTCATCATCTCAAAAAAAAAGAAGCCCCATGCCCTGTAACTATCACTCTCTTAACCCTGAGTTCTAGGCAACTGGTATTCTTTCTGTCTTTATAACTGTGCCTATTATGGACATTTTATATAGATGGAAACTGTATGAGGTCTTTTGTGATTGGCTTCTTTGTTTAGCATTATATGTTCAAGATTCACTTACATTGTAGCATGGCAATACTTCATTCCTTTTTTTTTTTTTCTGGATTGGAGTCTCACTCAGTCGCCCAGACTGGAGTGCAGTGGCCACTCCTGGCCACTGCAGCCTCAACCTGCTGGGCTCCAGTGATCCTTCCACCTCAGCCTTCCAAGTAGCTGGAACTACAGGCGCGTGCTACCTCGCCTGGCTAATTTTTTTGATTTAATGTAGAGATGAGGTCTCGCCAAGTTGCCCAGGCTGGTCTCGAACCCGCGGGCTCAGGCAATCCACTCACCTCGGCCTCCCAAAGCGCGGGATTACAGACTGAGCCACCGAGCCCGGCTTCATTCCTTTATATAGCTAAATAATGTTCTATTGTATAGATATTGTATAGACATTTTCCCCCCCACTCATCATTTGATGGACATTTGGGTTATTTCTGCTTTTTTGGCTATTTTCAATAGTACTGTTATGAATACTCGTGTACAAATTTTTGTGTGGACATATGTTTTCATTTCTTTTGAGTACATACCTAGGAATGGAATTATTGTTTGCAATGGAAACTCTATGTTTAGCATAGAGAAAAACCTGTGTGGAACTGCCAGACCATTTTCCAAAGCAACTGCTCCATTTTACCTTCCCGCCAGCAGTGTATGAATGATCCAGTTTCTTTGCATCATCACCAGATCTTGTCTGTTTTCATTTACCAATCAAGGGTATAAGAAGCAGTATCTCCTTGTGTTTTTGATTTGTATTTTCCTAATAGCTAATGATGTTGAATAGCTCTTCATGTGTTTATTTGGTCCATTGTACATCATGTTGAGAAAAATGTCTATTTAGATGCTTTGGCCATTTTTAAATAATGTTGTCTTTTATTATTGACGAACAGTTCTTTATATGTTATGGATACAAGCCCCTTATCAGATGTGTGATTGTCAAATATTTTCTCTCATTCTGTGGGCATTCTTTTAAATTTTTTTTTTAATGACTTTTTTTTTTTTTTTTTTTTTTAAGACAATCCTTGACCTGTTGCCCAGGCTGGAGTACAGTGGCACACTGCAGCCTTGACCTCCTGGACTCAAATGATCCTTTTGCCTCAGCCTCCTGAGTAGCTAGGAATGTACCACGACGCCTGGCTAATTTTGTATTTTCTGTGCAAATGGGGCCTTGCTATGTTGCCCAGCCTGATTGCGAACTCATGGACTCAAGCAGGCCTCCTGCCTCTACCACCCAAAGTGCTGGGATTATAGGTGTATGCTACCATGCCCAGTCTTTTCACTTTCTTTTTTTTTTTGAGTTGGCGTCTCACTCCGTCGCGCAGACTAGAGTGCAGTGGCCGCTCCCGGCCACCGCAGCCTCGACCTGCTGGACTCCGGCGATCCTTCCGCCTCAGCCTTCCGAGTAGCTGGAACTACAGGCGCGCGCTACCACGCCCTGCTAATTTTTTTGATTTATTGTAGAGATGAGGTTTCGCCTGCCCAGGCGGGTCTCGAACCTGCGGGCTCAGGCAGTCCACTCACCTCAGCCTCCCAAGGCGCGGGATTACAGGCTGAGCCATTTTCACTTTCTTGATGGTATCATTTGCAGCACAAAAGTTTTATCTTTTTAAAATTTTGTTTGTGCTTTTGGTAGATAGATAATTAGATAGATATATTTAGAGAGGGATAGGTTCTCACTCTGTTGCTCTGAGTATTGTGGAGTGAGACGCCAACTCAAAAAAA
>CAUYQG010121779.1:0-22516 GCA_963574415.1 Tarsius wallacei | reverse complement strand
CACTCTGTCGCCCAGACTGGAGTGCAGTGGCCGCTCCCGGTCACCGCAGCCTCGACCTGCTGGGCTCCAGCGATCCTTCCGCCTCAGCCTTCCAAGTAGCTGAAACTACAGGTGCGCGCTACCACACCCAGCTAATTTTTTGATTTATCGTAGAGATGAGGTCTCGCTTGCCCAGACGGGTCTCGAACCCACGGGCTCAGGTTATCCACTCACCTCAGCCTCCCAAAGTGCAGGATTACAGGCTGAGCCACCGAGCCCGGCTCTTAACCTTAAAAAGCATCATCCTCATGCTCATACCACCCCATTCTCAATCTCTTATGACTCATTTTGGGGCTAATACAGTTTCATGACGAGATATGGAGAAAAGAATAGAGGCAAATGAGAGGATCATTTGGTTAACTTTGTGTGCTAGCCTGTAAAAATCATGGTAACCTTGAGTTACAAGACTCCCTGGGCTAGAAAGCGGTCCATCTTATTGGGTCCACGAGTGTTTACATGTGATCTCAACTCCCTCCCCTGGTTGTGTTCATTCCTATTTTATCTAAGGCAGATAATCTGATAAACCTTTCATGCCTTCTTACATTTTTGTTTGTTTGTGAGTTAAGTATCTTCAGTCGTCCTTGATGCAACAAGTTTTCTGTCTTAGGACTTGCTGAAATCAGAGATGACTTCCTAACTGATTTTATTTTCATTGGCTCAGCAAAATGGAAGGCTCGGGACACAGAGAGAGTGCGAGAGGGAGGCTGGTCAGAGATTTTGTTTTTGTTTACATTTTCCTTTAGTAACATTATTCAAGATAGTGCAATATAATATTTAACTCTTTCAGTAGCTGGCCAAAGGAGCAACTACTTGAATGAAAGGGAGTCATGGCACCATAAGCCAGCCCTGCTCACTTACACATGGGGGATGACACAGAGGAGTGCCTCACACCCCACATCCACAGCCCAGTCAGCAGGCATGACTAAGAAACAGACTCAACATGAGGAGGAGGGTTCCCTTTCATTTCCTCCCCGAGGCAGAAACATTCCCACATTTTCTAAGGCAATAAGGGGCAGGTCCTTTCCAGCTCCACAGAAGCAGCAAACACAGGAATGTCATGCTCTTCCCATGTGAAAGGGCACACGGAGGCATTGAGACTGCCCTGAGCATACAGACCATGGCCACATCTAAGTCCATTTGTTCTCACAACAAAGTAAAGGTCACTCCCTTCAGGTGAACCTTGGAGGGTCTTAAGGCTGCCAAAGGGAATTTGACCTGTGATCCCTTCTAGCAGTTTCCATCTTCACCATCTTCTTCTCTACTAGATAATTCCACTTAAAATGTCCAGATCTTCAAAGCAATAAAGTCAAGACATTTATTATAAAATAGTAAATGACTAATGGCATGCTTTTCCCTCGGAAAGACAGCACAGCAGAAAAACATCCCCCCACAACCAAAGTCCCCTAAAACATATCCATGTTAAAAAAAAATAAAAAATAAAAAAGAACATGAGATTGCTCTGTATTTTGCCACTTAACCATATTTGCCATTTAACCATATCTGGGGCCAGGATGAAGAGTAACACTTAGTAGGGCAAATGCAAGGCTCCTGGAGAGAAATCTGGACCTTTCTGTGATATGCTTTGGGCTCCTGGCTCCTCATAGATTTTTGATGCCTAGTACTACTTCTGACCACTTGTGGGCACTCTCTGGTCCAATGGAGCACCGGGGCTCAAGTTTTCAGTCTGGGATTTTATACAAACTTCCTTACCCTCTAAAGCTTTGTTGACCTCATCTGTGGGATGGGGTATTATTACTCCTCACAATAACGCTTATCTCCCAGAGTTATTGTGAGAAATCATGAGGTGACCACTAGGATGCACATGAGTAACTTGAAGGACATGCCCAAGGAGCAGCTTCCATTCTCTCTCTCATAGGCTCTTTCAGTTCATTCTACAGGACAAGTTTTTTTTCTTGTCCCTGTATCTGATTTACAGCAGGATTCGTAACTCTTCTGGACATTTTCAAGTAATCAAAGAAGTAATGATTAGGTAATTCATACTTTCTGTCCAATGGAATAAATAAAACTTTCCATTTCTTCCTTCTCACAGCTGGCTGAGCAGGAGAAGGTGGTACTTGGCTTCTTCTTCTCCATCCTGAACAAGATCCTTTTATTTTTGTTCAGTCAATAAACTGGCTGCTATCCCTCATGGTCAATTAAAAACGAGAGGCAGAAACTGGGAGAAAAGGGGGTTTAATTTCTGCAACCAGGCTACAGGGAGACAAGCTGGCATCATTACCAAAAACCCACTCAGAGCAACACAAACTCATTCTAGTATTTATACCCAAAATTCAAAGCCTTACACCCAACCCAAACTGAGATTAAGAAGCCTACGTGCAGTTTCAGCATAACTCCAAATTTTCTGACCGTGCTACGATTTCTTGGTATGTGATCACTGATGTGACTTGAAGTGCCCTGGTTATGCTGACGTTTTTAGATAACACTCTGGAATTTACAAAATGTCCTATTACAGTTTTCCAGAGGAAGGGGCAGACAATTGCAACATTTGGAAGGAAGAAGAAGTTACAGCATTTAAAATAGAAGTATTAAAGTGTTTTTAAACATAATTGTAACAATCCCCCATTTCCAGAGCCCTGGCCTATAACAGCCCAATGCCCTCATACTCACAGATGGAAGGAGGGTGGGCAATGCCTACACCAAACTTTTAGACACACTCTTGCCAGCCTTGGACCATTTTCCATGTTTCTTAACTATTAGGTGGTCTGGTGTAACCATCTGCTTCTTCTCCAGCACCAGCAATGGCTTACTAGATAAGATTAGCCTTTTAGAGCAGTCAGACAAGCCTGGGTCAAGGGTGAAGGAGAGCAGCCACATTCCGAAGGCAATGTGGGGAAAGGAAAAATGTGCACTTTTAAATTCAAGCAGCTTCTACATTTAGCCCAACAGCCACAAAAAAAAGGTTTCTTAATACAAGTTTCTAAGTCTTTTCTAAATGACTGTTCTAATATAACCCAAATGGCCTATTTTCAGCCTACAACGTTTTCTCCTCAAATTTGTTCATCATGGCTTCTGACCCTTCTGGACCAGGATGTAAGGTAGGGTGATAGAAGGGGTCTCATCTCTGGGTGACCTAGCATGCAGCCCTCAGGTTCTCCCTCGGGGATCCTCCTTGAGTTTCAGAGACATGACCATTCTCATCCCACAACTGGGGGCTTCTTCCCTGTAGTTCCGTTAACTAGGGCAAATGCTTCTCTTCCAGCTGACACTTCTGGGTCCTTCTTCAGCTCCTGGAAATCCAGAACCCACCCCCTTCCCTGAAGGGAGGCCTCTCACCTCTAATGGAGGCCATCTTATTCAGAATCTAAGACAGCCTGGCACTGGTTCTCTCACTCACAGGCGTGGTCTCCAACTGCACCACAGAACCTGCATCCTTTGCCTAGAGAAACACTGGGAGTGTTATGTAGCCCACCCCAGGCTGGCAACAATCTCTTCTTCACTCCAGTCTCTTAGCAACGAGCCAGTCAGTCTCTCAGACTCCGGATTTCTGAAGGGGAGTCATGCACCAAGCTGTAGTATTCACCAAACTGTCAGAGACACGATTCCCTACAAGCCCTCTCTGTGTACATGAGGTGAAGGATCCACCCTTCTACCTATGGGAGGACTCACCATACAACTCCCACCCTTTTGTCCCTCTTTCCAACCCATTTGAGCCTGGAGGTGGACGCCCAGGGATGAGCCAGTACCCAAGTGTTTGCTCCTCTCCCTTCACAAGTCCTGCTTATAGTTTTGCAACTCACTTTGGTCTGTCACCTCTAGTAACTTGGGTACACAGCTGAAATCGGAACTGGAGGGTCTTCCTTCTAATATCTCTTTTCAATAATAGTAGCAGTGACAGTGGTGGTTCATATGGATGGGGCACTGTGCTGAGTGCTTTACAGGCATTCTCTTATTGAATCCTCACTACTACCCTATGCAGAAACGATGATGTTTGCCTCATTTAACACATGAGGAAACTGAGGCCAAGGGAGGGTCTGTGACTAGGCTTGGGTCACAGAGTTCATAAGAGGTGATGCTAGAATTAGAAATCAGGCCAATCTGATTCCAAGATCAGTGTCAGAACTTCTCTGTTCACATACCAGAAGGCTGGTGTAGCCATCACGTCCGTCATTTATTTGATAGGCTATGAAAGAGCTTTTGGTAAAACTATAAAGCGTCCTTCAATTATTTATACTGTTATTGTAGTTATAAAAAACAGTAATTTTTATTCTTCCATTCTATTGGTACAGCTCTAGGCTGCTTATATAAGTTACATTAACATTCTCAAAAGATTTAAATTGAGGTTGGGGATTGGGAGGTGACAGAGTAAGTGTTACAGTGGCCATTAAAATGTCTTAAATATTAAGGTGCCTAAAGATGGAATATTTAACTGTATTAAGATCACCAAATTAAATTGGCTATTTTCCCAGGCTTGATCTCTACTAATTGACACTTGATTGAATAGTGAACCAAATGGACTGAATTGTAGGAAACGCAAATGATGTTCCACCCTTCTCAGCCCCATCTCCCCACCCCATTAGGTACATGTAGTTCTACTGATTTCTCAGAACACAAAACATCTATGCTTTTCTTTGGAGTTATGAAAACATCAGAAATATTTGCACAGGTTTCCCCAACACTTAAAAGAATTTAAAAAGAAACCCTTCCATTTAAAACACAATATGGATTAAACCAGTAATAATATTCACAGCCAACATGCAATGAGATGTTCCTCTGTGCAGGCTCTTGACAAAAATGATTTCTTTTAGCCTTCTTAACAACACTATGAACAAGAAGAAAAAAAAAAACGCTAAGGTTCCCAATATACAGAGGGGGCTTAGGCAATCACTGTGATAGGCAGAATAATTCCCTCCAAAGATGTCCACATCCCTAGAATCTGTGCATATATCACCTTATGTGGCAAAATGACTTTGCAAATATGATTATATTTAGAATCTTGACCTGAGACAAGTATACCGTATTATCCAGATGGGTCCAAAATAATGAATCTTTAAAAGATGGAAGAGGGAAGCAGGAGGTCAAAGTCTAACTCAGGGAGAGATTTGAAGATGTTGCACTGTTGACTCTGAAGATGGAGGAAGGAACCAAGGCCAAGGAATGTAAATGGCCTTTAGAGTCTAGAAATGGCAAAGAAAGAGATTTGTTCCCTAAAACCTGGAACACATCTCTGCCGTCACCTTGATTCTAGCCAGGTGGAACCTTAGAACAGTAAGATAATACATTTGTATTGTTTTAAATGTGTGTAATTTGTTACACCTGGAAGAGGAAATGAACACAGTCATCTTGCCTTAGTGGAGGCCAAATTTCATCACTGACTCTGAATTCTGTCCTCATGTTTACCTACCGTGTTGGGTTGAATTGTGCACCCTCCCACCCCCCCACTCCCCTCAAAATGTTGACATCCTAATCCCCAATATCTGTAAATGTGATCTTATTTGAAAATAGGGTCTTTGCAGATGATCAAGTTAAGTGAGGCCATTAGTGTGCACCCCAATCCAATATGATCAGTGCCCTTATGAAAGAGGGAAATCTGAACACAGACATGCACAAAGTAAAGGCAATGTGAAGACATTCAGGGGGAAGATGGTCACCTACAAGACAAGGCATGCCTGAGGCTGCTGGAAATTAAAAAATAGACCTGAAGCAGATGCTCAGCCTTTAGAGGGAGCACAACTCTGCCTCACCTTGATTTTGAACTTATGGCCTGCAGAACTGAGACAATAAAGTCCAGCTGCTCTAAGTCGACCAATTTGTGGTTGCAAAAGCCCTAGCAAACTAGCATACCCACTTCGCAAAGCAGTTTCATAGCACTTGAGGCTACTGTCTTGGACAGACACTCCACATTTAACATTTAGGAGCTATCTTAGCCTATTTGTGCTGCTAAACAAAATACCTGAGCCTGGGTAACTTATAAGTAATAGGAAGTTATTTCTCTCACTCTGAAGGTGGGGAAGTCCAAGACCAAGATGCCACAGTCAGGTGAGGGTCTGGTCTCTGCTTCCAAGATGGCACACTGAACACTGTGTGCTCACATGACGGCAAATAGGGCCTACGCTAGTTCCTGCCAGCCCCTTTTTAAAGCACTAATCCATTCACAAGGACTTTGATGTAATCATTCCCCAAAAGGCCCTACCTCTTAATCCCAACACAATGAAGATTAGTTGTCAATATGAATTTTGGAGGGGATTCCATCATTCAAATCATAGCAGGAAGCTATTAGTAATAAATTCAAAACAACATTCCCTTATATTTTCACACAAGCTTTTATTTTATAGACTGCTTTTCACAAATATGAACTTGTCTGATCCATACCACAATCATGTAAGGAAATCAAGCATTATTTCTTGAGGATGGTACCATACTAGTACTGTATCATGTATGTAGCAGTTTCACACACAAGGTTTAGACTGTCTGTGTCCAAATTCTGCCCCTGTCAATGACTCGGGAAAGTTGCCAACCTTCTATGTGCCTCAGTTTCTTCAACAATATAGTAGGAGCCAGACTCAGTGACTCAGCCTGTAATCCCGTTCCTTGGGAGGCTGAGGTGAGTGGATTGCCTGAGCCCGCGGGTTCGAGACCCGCGTGGGCAACTTGGCAAGACCTCATCTCTACAATAAATCAAAAAAAATTAGCCGGATGTGGTAGCGCACGCCTGTAGTTCCAGCTACTTGGAAGGCTGAGGAGGAAGGATCACCAGAGCCCAGCAGGTCGAGGTTGCGGTGGCAGGGAGCGGCCACTGCACTCCAGTCTGGGTGACAGAGAGAGACTCCAACTCAAAAAAAAAAAAAAACAGTATAGTAGGAATAGTAGTGCCTTCCTCATAGGATTCTTGAGATGGTTAAACTAAATTAACACTTGTGAAGCCCTTAGCCTAGCCCATTACAAGCCCACAGAAAAACCTGCTTTATAGATGGGAAAGCTCACAAAAGTTAAGTGATTTACCCAAGGACATATGACTCCCAAACAAAACCAGAACTCAAATCTCAGTCTTCTAAATCCTAGGGCAAAGTCATCTGCTATACGATCCTCTTCTCTCTTCCATTTTCCTGATTCTTTAGTGTTCTGGGTTTAAATCAAGCTGAACCCTTTTGTCCTTTAAGCAATTATAAATTTAATTCCTTTTCCCAGGCCCACCCCAGTCATCCAATAAAGACTACAGTTTCTATAAACTACAAAGTCTTCTTGTCCAGATTCTTTTATGAGAACTTTTATTTTAGGAAGTAACTCATCTTACTGTCCAACAGCAAAGCAGTTCTGTCAAGATAATGCCTTTACTAAATAAAACACCAAGGACATAAACGATGGAAGACACAACAGCCCCCACCAAACTGCTGACTCCCCCAAGGCTGCCATGTTTGGTTCTGGGTCATCTTTTCTGAGTGAGGCAGGACTTAGTAGCTCACAAGTTCTTATAGAGTTTTTAAATAAACCTAGCACCCTGCAGACTGAAAAGCTGCCATGGGACCTCACTTCATCATCATCATCATCATCATCATCGTTGTTGTTGTCGTTGTTATTATTTGCACTTATCCAACCATTTCAGAAAGTGGTTCTTCTTAAAATTCTGAGATGCCGAACGAAAAATCCATCAAGATTTAATGACCATATTTCAGCATCTTATTGCTTTAAGAAACTTGGCTTTTTCAGCATTTTTGCAAGTGTTCAAACTGGAAGAGGATCAAAAAGGTAGAGATAGTCTTGATTTTTTTTTTCTTTTTACTACCACAAACCATCCATCAATGCTAAACTGTTGATAAGGAGAAGGGAGAAGGGATGGAGAGTCGTGAGTAAGGAGGTTTGGAGAATATTAAAAAAGACAATATCTCAGCCTAATAAAACACAATTAACTGAATTTTGTGAATGCTTCTATAAAAAATACACAAAGAATCAATACTAGGCATAAAACCCAAAAGTGGGTTGTTATCTCTAAACCAGAAAAAACATTTCATTAGCCTGAATGATTTTATGTTCCCACTGAGAAAATGGCTTTTTCTCCTCACCCCTCTTCTGCTCACTACAGAAACTCAATTGAAAAGTCAATCATCAAAATCACTTAGCAAATGTCAAAAGGTGCCGCCGCTTACTAAATACATTCGTTTCTTGGTGGAAAATGAAGGCACTGAGAGCCCCACACCTTTCCACCGTGCTGTCGCCCACTCTTCCATCATTGTGCTGTTTTTACTCTCTTGTAGGTTTTGCTTTTCTGTTTGTCTGTTTATTTTTGTTGTTGGAAACAGAAAGCCCATTTTACAAAGTCATGGGCAACAGTTTTTCCCTTTAACGTTTCAGTGTTCTTTAACAGTCACTGCACCGGTAAGAGCACCCGTTGTCCAGGTTATAAACGAGCATCACACCCCACTCACGCTTGCTGCAGCAAGAACAGCCTTTTCCAGGCTAATAGCATGAGGTATAGTCTTTTCACATTTTATCCTTGGAAATGCCTGTTGCTTAATTTACACTCTGCCTGGTAACAAGGTTGGTGTGGTTTATGATTCTGCCAGCCATGGATCCACAAGGCACTGCCCCTCCTTCCCCACTCACTAAAACAAAAAGTCGAGCAGATACACACAGATGCACAACATCCCCTGGAGAGTAATTTGAAGATCAGGCACATGCAATCAAAGCAGGAGCTCCAAGAAGCAACTGAAGACCTCAAGTCATAAATTTCTGAACTGGAAAGAGCATGATCTACTATGTCTGGGTACCACCGGCCAGGCTCCAGTAATTAGTTACCATAGGAAAACAGCCATTGACTAGATCCTGGTAATGGGCACTTACCAATGCTTTACTGTTCTGTCTCTGAATTCTCTCTTCACTGGCTAGTATGTGAGCTGATGTAGATTGCCTCCTTCTTTTGAAAGTCACATGTGGCCTATCTGAACAAGCTTTAACAACTATCAAGTGCTTTAAAAAGAAAAGAATGATTTGCCAAACCTAGCACAGTGACTTGTACTGTGAGTTGACCAGGCTGTGTGTATATTCATTTACTTAACTAAGTTAACCAGACTGACTGTCTACAAATTTCTAACTGCCTCTGACTTGGCCGTGTGGTGTGTGTCCTAAAGATGACAGATGGCGACAATAGCAGACAAAGGCAGCTGCTGTGGGGACCTGGTTTCTCATGAACATGGCTGGCATCAGTCTTTTAATAATCCTTAAACTTGGAACACCAAATCTGGTGCTCTCCGGTTCAGACTTTTTGGACTTTTCTAGATCACCCAGCTATTTTCAAGAGAACTTTCCATAATCAATTGAATAAACATCTCAATCTTAAGAGAATTTGTAAAGGAAGAATTTACTTTGTACTAAGGTATGTGCTTTTACATGAGTCATGGTATATTCCACTAGAGTGCAACCTCCCTGACTCTCTGGTTCGCACATGACCTGTACCCAGTAAAAACATAATTATTTAACATATTGCATCCATGAAATTCCAAAAATGAGGCTGCTGCTAACATTAAATCACAATAAAAGAAGAAATTGCCTATATCCTACAACTGGGTGAACGTCATGATAGAACAGTAATTAGTGGGATCACAGATGTATGCCTGATGCTTTAATAAATAAGCACTCCCTGCCCTTTGAGGAATGTAGTTTTAGTTTAGCCAGGCAAAAGCTAAGATTGGCCAAGCAAAGGTGGTGGTATGTAATAAAGGACTTTTAGCCATGCACGAAACCTGCTTAAATCACATATGATTTAAGCAATGATAGTAAGAATTATAGTAAAATGCCAATATGATACCTCACACAATAGTAGTAAGAACTCTATGTTAGTTTTTTATATACATATATACTATAGTTTAGAATACTTTAATAATAGATTCATATCCATAAAATCTTTTTAGTTCTAACCTCGGTTCAGAATAATAAATTCTCTTTTCTACGCTGGAGAAAGCCAATATGATACTTTAACCATAGTCATGCTGCCATCTTGTGGACAGCTCTTAGAACTGAGGTTCTGTCTTCCGGAAATTGTCAAGGAATTCAAAGTTCTAAGGTTCATGTCAGACATCTATTTTTCTTTAGGAGACTAATTCTGGGGACACCGCTATAGATTTTTCTAAGTGTAGATCAAGGTATTTTTCACACTCTCCCTCCTGTCTTAGTAGAAAGATATTTCAAATGTGTCAATCACACTCAGTGAGCCGGAATAGAATTTCCGTTTTTCTGCTTTTGTCTAAAAATGAGAAGATTCTCACAAGAGAAAATGTGTCCCCTGGAGAGAAGTGCCATCAGATCAGCAGTAGCCTACCTCCTTTTGTTCAGTTCCATGGTGTGTCTTTGAGGAACCAGACCTCAAAAAAACCACTGACAGGTCACTTCCTATTTTATTTCTTTGTGTTATTGTCCTGAGACAACTATGAACACCGCTGAGTTACAAACACATTATTATTTGGAAAGGGACATTTTTCCTTTAGCCCTTCCCATGATTTGGTGCAGGATCCTTGATAGGACAGCGGTGGTGAAGGAGAAAGCAGAGAACCCAGGTCCCCTCTCAGCTGTGGGGCCTGCGTGAGTCATTTCCCGTGTTTGAGCCTCAGTTTCTCTAAATGAGTAGTAGCACCGGGTGATGTTTAAAGTATCTGCTCACTCAGAAGCATGTTAAGCTACATTATTTACGAGTGGAATGAGGTAAAGTACTATGCCAGGATTGCAAACAAAATACGGTTGCAAGAATTCCCTTATCTTACCCTCCTCAGTTGATATCAGACCCTCGCTGCTTTCTGAAAAGACTTGGAGAGAAGGGTTGCTTCTATCCACTCAGTTGGCATGTAAGATTCACAATTGTCTCTGAGCCCTTCATTCACTGGGCACACATTGGCGTCATCTGGAGAGTTTTTAAAACACCAAAGCCTGGCCAGGTGCAGTGGCTCACACCTATAATCCCAGGACTTTGAGAAGCCAAGACAGAAGGATTGCTTGTGGCCAGGAGTTCAAGACCAGCCTGGGCAACATAGCAAGATACCCGCAACCCTGTTTCTACAAAAAATAAAAAGAAATTACCCAGGTGTGGTGGCTTGTGCCTGTAGTCCCAGCTACTTGGGAGACTGAGGCAGAAGGATCACTTGAGCCCAGAAGGTCGAGGCTGCATTGAGCTATGATTGCACCAATGCACTCTAGCCTGGGTAACAAAGTGAGATCCTTTCTCAAAAAATAAGTAAAACATGAGATAAAATAAAATACCAAAGTGTGGGTTCTACCCAGATTTAGTTGGTATGTGGTGCTGCTGGGACTTTAACGCTGTCCAGGTGACTGCAATTTTCAGTAAAGCTTACAGACCACTACTCTAGAGAAAATAAAACACATAGCCTTGGATAATGAAATGAATCTTTCCAGGAAAAGGCAGAAGAGCAAGAGACCTGCATGTGGTCACCTCATCCCTCATCGTGAAAACTAAGACCCACTTCTGACTTCCTTCAACCCTTCCTCTCCTGCTGATAAATTTCAAATCCTGCTACTTGGTTCCTTGAAGTATATGCATGTGTTGCAGTTAACTCCTTCTTTGCCAAAGAAGGAAGAACAGAATCTAAAGAGATTATTAAATTCTCCTTGCTACCGGCTTTTTCAAGTACCATAGATGTTTTAAAGAGAAAAAGGAACTGAGAGATCATCTATTCCAAGACATTGGTTTGACAGGCAAAGGTATAAACCAGGAAAGATCAATATTGGTTATTATATGCTCTGTATAAGTGGAATTCCTCACTACCACTTTTATGAACATCATAGAATTAACTCTTCACTACAACCTTACAAGATGGTCATTGGACAACCATGTAGAAATGTTATGAGATTAAGTCAACAGACAGGTACCTTTGGACATGACCTTGAAGCTAGGCCCATCCAGCCTCTGTATCATGCATAGTCCTACTCCCAGGGGTCATGGATGGCTGGGTCAGATCAGAAGACTCACGATCATCCCCCCACTCTACATTTGACCAACTTGAACCATTATTATTCATCTGCCAACTCTCATAGAAACCTACTTTGGTGGGAAGCAGTGGGAATCTGCCCGGGAGCGGAGGACACACCTCATCAACAAGGGTACCTGCATAATGAACAGTTGTATACCTAACCCTTAATTGTATCCCACATCTTTAAAATTAAAAATTTTTTAAAAAGAAGCCTACTTTTGAAAAACCATGACTTCTCTTCCCCAAATTCCTACAGCACCCTCTTTTCCAAGTCAAAATCAAATTACAAAATCTGACAACAGGAAAGAATTTGAAATTTGGAATAATTTGGAAAAATCTGGACACTATGACATTTTCTCTAGTGGCTTCACAGGCATCATTGTTCTTTAAATGTCAAGTTCATGGGGAAAAAATGTGTAAGCATCACAATAAGGTATAAAGAAGAAAAAAGCCGCCACATTAATCATCATTTTCATTTTGATAGTATGATGCATTTAATCACAGTTGCTTCTAATATTTCAATTTCAATTTTATTTTTATTTTATTTGCAAAATCAGAAATATAATGTAAGAACTATTATATATACTGCCTTTTTAAAACTTAATGTTATATCATGAGTATTTTCCCCTTTGGTTGAATATTATTTGCAAGTATAATCTTTTTTTAAAAAGGCTTCAATTTCATAGTATGGGTGCACATAATTTCTTTACACTTTCCACTATTTTAGGCATTTAAGTAATTCTAATTTTTTATTATTATAAAGAACCCTGTAATAAGCATCCTTAGACACATGTACCTTTTGGTGGTCAAAATAGATATATAAATATGTATAAATATGTACTATTTATAAATAAATAAATACAAAGGGAGCCAAAAATATATATACACATTTTAAGAAAGGAAAAAACTGTATTAAAATTGTAATAC
Source organism: Tarsius wallacei (assembly GCA_963574415.1). Taxonomy (NCBI): domain Eukaryota; kingdom Metazoa; phylum Chordata; class Mammalia; order Primates; family Tarsiidae; genus Tarsius; species Tarsius wallacei. The sequence continues at coordinate 9,620 of CAUYQG010121779.1, read as the reverse complement.
TCAATAAGATGAATGCAAGTCACGTTTGACTTCTGCAATGACAAGAGGTGCTCAAAGTGGTTCCCATCAGTGTCCAGACACTTCTGATGACAACGAACAACTCTTAACATCTTAAATGTATATACATTTTTGGCACCCCCAGTGTATGTATATATATATATATATATACACATATGTATATAGTTTTATATATTACCTATCATGTATAATATGTAAAAATACTTCCACATATGCATTTGTCAATGTAATAGGCCGCCCAGAATACTGGTTTTTAATTATTATTATTATTATTTTCTTTTTTTCCGAGTTGGAGTCTCACTTTGTCACCCAGACTGGAGTGAAGTGGCTGCTCCCGGCCACCGCAGCCTCGACCTGTTGGGCTCAGGCGATCCTTCCGCCTCAGCCTTCCAAGTAGCTGGAACTACAGGTGTGCACTACCACGCCCACCTAATTTTTTGATTTATTGTAGAGATGAGGTCTCACCAAGTTGCCCAGGCAGGTCTCAAACCCGCGGGCTCAGACAATCCACTCACCTCGGCCTCCCAAAGCACGGGATTACAGGCTGAGCCACCGAGCCCGGTCTTTTAATTATTTTAATTATAATTTTACATTTTGACAATATCACATATTAACTAGAACAATATGGGTCCCATGTAGACCTCATTAAAAATAATTTGGCTGACTCAGCCATTGTTCAGGAATAGTACAAAGAAGGCTTTTCTTATTGCAAACTTTATCTTCTGTGAAATCTTCCAGACTTTTCAGAGGTCCCAAAAGGTAGAACTGTTTTACATGTACACACCAGGTTGCTATGTTCTCAGTGGTGTCATAAGCAAGGGAAAACACCCAAGAATACAATCAGCTTCAACTGAGCCGTGGGCACCTGTTTTGTTTCTTTGCAGAGTTCCATTTTACCCAACAGGAAAGGCAAACTTTTGGTTTTAACCCTAACACAGAACTGATCCTTTCCTGGCCCAAGACTGTTACTGTGACTCCCAGAGGCACCTGAATGGGCTCTCAGCTCAGGAAAGTCCTGAGGATCTGGACCCAACCTTGACAAGGTGCTGGCTGTTGACTTGGGCCATTCACCTCACGTCTCTACACCTCAGTTTCCGCACCTGTTTTGATGGGGCATTATTGACTTCATAGGGTCAATAGTCCTTTATAGAAGTAAATGAACTCATAGTTATCAAGTTAGAGAAGTACAAATGCTGAGTTCCCCTTCTACCTCTGCTAGAAGGGGCTGCTGTCCCCCTGCCCTATGGACTTTCTTTCCCGGTAAACTAATCCAGAAGGGAGCCCCAAAGTCCCCTCTGCCTTGCTCCATAAAGCCTGCATTAGTCTTCTGCTTGGGGACCCTCTCACCCCTGTCCCCAGCACTGCTGAGTCTCCTGAGTACATGGAAGCCCCAACCCTCCAAGCCCAGATACCTCAGCTACAAAGCCCACCCTCTCAGCTGGGCACACCTCTTCCAGTTCTCCAAATCCATGATCCCTTCTACAAAAGATGCCATCCCTCCAAGGTACAAAAAAAACAGAAGCAACCAAAACAACTAGAAAGAGAACTGCTAAATTATGGCCCACAAACTCAACTGAATCTTATATGCCCACTAAATATTTATGGTGTACTTTCTGAAAATGCAGACTATAGAAGAATGCTCTGTATGTTGATCACAGCAATGTACAAAATGTGACTGTATTTCAGGCAATGACCAAAAGGGAATCTGGAGGGGAAAACAGTGGTTCTGTTTGGTTTAAGAATTATGTATAAATTATTTTTATTTTTCAAAATTTTATTTTCATTAGCATATTTGTTCTTATAACAAAATTAAGCTTAACACGCAGGAAGAACATAATTTACCTATTTTTAAATTTCCATCTTAAATGGCAAAAATAAATATAACATTTGACTCTAAAAATAATGATGTTGAGTTAAATACTATATGCTTATAATCATAGCAATTACTTATTGAGTACTTACTATGTGCAAGGCTTGTGCTAAGTACTTTGATTGAATTATCTCATTTAATCTGAATAAAAATACCCATAGGATTAATTAACCTACCTACTTTTCCATATAAAGAACCTGCAGCCCAGAGAAATAATTTGTCCAAGGTCAGAGAGCTAACAAGAAGCAGAGCTGAGGGAGGTCTGTTGGCCATCAAAGTCCGTGGAGGAATATTCAGTTATATTGTATGACGCATTCCCTACCCAGCCAAGCACATAAGGAATACCAGTTAACAGGAAAGTTTAGAAAGTTTTCTGCCTCATTTAGCAGTGCAAGCATGCCCAAATACTTCATTTGGGTCATTTATATTCGTGGAAAATGCTTAAAACCAGATTATGCTTTTCACTTTGCCTATCACTAAAATGCATTTAATGGGCTGCAGGTAAACTCTGTGATACTTATTAAAAGGAACTTTTATTGCATCCCAAATAGCTGTGATCGCTTCACTGTGAATTTTAAATTTGCACTGCATTTATTTTTAACCTGGAAATACAATTTATATGATCCCTCCCTAACATACCGGGGTGCCAAATAAACAAATACACAGTTTTAATAGGTGTTATCTGTGTATTACTTTTAGTTTGCCATATTCAGAAATGTCTAGATGCTGATGGTAACCACTTTGAGTACCATTTGTAATTGCAGAAGTCAAATGTGACTTGTATTCATCTTTTGTTACCGGTATATATTGAGTATTACATTATTAATAGAGTTTTTTCCTTTCTTAAAATGCGTATGCTTTTTTGGCACCCTCTGTATTTCAAGAAATCTCAGCATACACTCATGATGCTATGTACTAGTGTTGACCCCCTCCAAATAGTACTTGTGGTGTTATAAGATTAACTCACTTCTGCAAAGTTATTTAAGACTTCAGGAAAGCACTGTACTTATGTTTTGTTATTTGGCAATTCAGAACCTTGCATGATAATATAATTCATCTTATACAATCAGTCTCCAAGTCATTTTTATTGAATTATAATTTCATTGCCCCGAATGCAAATCCTACTGAAAGGGCCCAACATCCCAAGACATGGCAGAAAATCACACCCCCACCTCTGACAATGCAGTCTACTAAAGTTAGGTTGCAGGGCCTCTGAGAGAGAAGTAGATGGAAAGTTGTCATAAGGTGGAGGATCAGAAAGGCAAAGGAACAATCCTGATTATTTGCTTTGTTGAGAGAGGAGGGCAGTCATGGCTGGGTTGTCAAGCACTGAACCCCAGGCTTTTGTCTTTTACGAGAGTCCATGGAACCTGCAGAATGCATCACTGCCAGTGATGACCTGCCCTTTATGACCTAAACAAGGCTGGCTGTGACTCCCACTTCATCTCCATCAACCACAAGATCTCTGTGTATTCATGTCTTTCTCCTGCCTCTGATTTAGAATCCTGCTTCTGCTGAATTCACTGTTTCTGCACCACCCAATCCCTGTTCGGTACTGCAGCGAGCCTTCTAAGGAGACGCTCGGGGTCTTCCATCCACACAAACCATTCTGTCTCTCTCTCTCTCTCTCTCTGTCTCTCTCTCTCTCTCTCTCTCTCTCTCTCTCTCTCTCTAAGAAAGATACACACACACACACAGAGAGGCACATACACATTCACCCCATGTACACACATGTGCTCACATCCATGCACATCCACATACATTCACACACACACCACTTACAGAAGGTGTACGTTTGTGTGAGGTTTTAGAAAACTGGGACAGTCCCATTACTGAAGTGCAGCCCCTTCCAGATGAGCACTTATCACTCTGTGCACATCCCTTTCCACCAACAGGGGCACTTCACAGTTCTGGCTACCACTCCTGCTCCACTCTTCGCCTTGTACCCAAGCCTCAATATTGTATGCGCAGCAATTGTGAAATTCCTCTGGCTGTCTTGATTTCCTACAAGCCCTCAGTGCTCCTCAATGCATCCCAAAATGACTTGTCAAAATACTTTCCTAAAATAGTTCCTTTCCTGGGAATAATTCTGGTAGCAGATATGAAAATAATACATTTTTTTAAACCACCTCTGTATCCCTTTCTCCCTTACCTGCTTTTTTGTGACTCAATACCTGGTAGCCAGGATAATCAACAAATGCTGTATTCTGGATTTGAAGAGGTTCAAAATCATTAAATAATTTAAAATCCGTCTCATCTTTAAGGGTATCCCCCTAATTTACAGACTTTGCTGGCCTGCCTGTTCAACACAGGGTATACCTGTATACTATTTGACTTGGGACCCAAACCATCTTAGAAGCCCCCTCCATTCTGAGGCTCTCAGCTCTATTCAGGAATAGCTGACCATCCACCAATCATGAGATTTGAAGCCTGGAAGAACAATAGATGCTCAGTATTCCAAGAAGACAGTTGATGGGAGGTGCCAAGAGCATAAGCCCATGTCAAAACAGAGACCTGCCAAGGACTCTCGGCAGGAACTGACAAAAGCCATGCCAAGCAGTAGGGATTTCAAGATAATTCAGTAGAAGTGGGCATGGAGGGAACAGCTGGAGTGTCACTTTCAAAGCTTTATCTGTCACGCCAAATACCCAAACAGAACAGAGTAGGAAAAAAATAGAACAAAGCCTCCAGCAGATGCAAGCCCAGAGTGCCAAGTGTCATCTTTTACTGGGGCAAAAAGAGGAGGGAGGAAGGAGGGAATCCGTTCCCTGGATCCATGATCTTAAACACTGGGGCAATTCTGGGTCAAAGACATGCAAGATGATGCACAAAAAGCCTGCCACATCCATCACCTCTGTCTCTGCCTTGATTTTTCCTTGACCAGGCCACCCTCCGCTTACCCTACATTTGCCCAAGAACACATGCACTTATCCTTTCATGGAAGACCAGTCCTGTTGTGTTTGCCTCCCTGTGAAAGCCAGACTGCTTCCTCTACCTCCTCCCAGGAGAGCTGTGTTTTTACCTGGTAGAGGAAACATGCAATCTTGGAGAGGAGACTTCAAATTTCATCCCTCCTGCCCCAGAGAACAGGGTAAAGGGGTATGCAGGTTTATGATGTGCCCATTATTTTTGTCAGAAAATGTTCCTGTTCATTCTAGAAATTATTCTCTAGCTCTGCTGGCTTCTTTTTTTTTTTTTTAGTACAAAGGGTGTGCAGCTTAGCCAAGGATTATGAGCAATTTGGGAGGTACAATTTCCCTGCCAAGTTGCCAAGTCATGAAAGAAATGCAACTTGCCTAGTGACAAGGGATCTGGGAAGAGTGATAGCTTGGGAGATCGCTGAGAGCAGCAGCTGGGACCTGCAGAGGAAAATAAAATGCACATGCCTGGAGGAAACACTAAGAGCTCTCCTACTGAGCTCTCATGTCTGATCACAGAAAGCCCAGAATGCAGGGTCTGAGAAGCAGGATTCTCAGCCCTCATTCTGGGCATCCCTTTGTCCGTAGTAGACACCCTGATAATGCTCTCCAACCTGATCCTGTTCTTCCTTGCCTCTCTCCTGTCATGACAGCCATTCCTCTGCCTCCTCTCCCTTACCGCCAAACACAGGAACATCCCAGGTCTTAATCCTTCTGATTCTTTTCTATTTAAATCAAGAACAATCCAGTCGGGCAGAATGACTCACACCTGTAAATCCCAGTACTTTGGGAGGCCAAGGGGGTTGTATTGCTTGAGAGCAGGAGCTCAAGACCAGCCTGGGCAACATAGCAAGACCTCATCTTTACAAAAAATCAAAAAATTAGCCAAGCATGGTGGTACATGCCTGTAGTCCCAGATACTAGGGATGCTGAGGCAGAAGAATGACCTGTACCTAAGAGGTGGAGGCTGTGGTGAGCCATGATTGTGCTGCTACACTCACCTGGACAGCAGAGTGAGACACTGACTCACACACAAAAAAAAATCTGTATGCTGATGGCACTCAACAACAGATGTCCCACTTTAATATCAGGTGAGGCTATCCAACTGTCTATTCAACATCTTTATCTGTATATACAATAAGCAGCTCAGACTTAACACAGCCCAAACAGAAATCTTAGTCTTCTGCCCAAAATCTGCTCCTTCTCACTCTTTTTTATCTCAGTAGATGGAAAAGTCATTCTTTCAAAAGATCAAATTGAAATCTTAGAGTTTTGTTTTGTATTGTTTTGTTTTTGAGTTTAGCCCTTTGCTCTTTGTTATATTTGGACCATCAGCAAAGCCTATTGGTTCTGTTACTGAAATGCCAGGGATTTGGTTGGAGTTCTGTTGTTCTTGGTACAGAAAGCCAATTGCTGAGACAACAAGTATTGCTGGAAAAAAAAAGTTTTTTACTGGGTGATAAAAAGGAGGAGAGATTCATTCTCAAATCCATCTCCTTATCCTACTGATATCTGGGGCTTATAATTGGGGCAGGAATGTAGAAAATAGGAATTGGGGAGGGATAAGGAAGAGGAGCTGGTAAACAAGAATTGGGAAGGAGTAAGGAAGAGGAGCTGGTAAACAGAAGGATGTGGATCTCACTATCTGGATGTGGTGATCTGACGAGTTTCAGTTCTTTGATGCTATAGGCCTCAGGGTCAATTTCTTGAGAAAGAAACTCAGATAAGACAAATGTAAGTTTCAAGCTTTGGACCAGAAGGGTTCATTTCTAGGTTTATTTAAAAATGTAACCATTCATTCTATGGCGAAGTTGGGCTTGTTTCAGTCCTACCTTCTAGATCTATCTAGAATCTAAACACTTCCTACTACCTCATTCATTACCACCATCCTGGTACCAACCACCATTCCTGGGTATTTGAACCATCACAGTCACCTTCCAACTTGTCCCCAAGTTTCCACACCTTCTGCAGTGCACTCCACACAGTAGCCACATCTTATGGGCATCACATCAAAACTTTTCCCTGTTCCAACCTTCCAAGGGTTTCCTGTCTGACTCAGCATAAATTCCTATGCCATCTGGCTCTTGTTATTCATCACTGCCTTTTTTATTCTTAACACTTAATCACACCTGCCATATTATACATCTGTTTTATACTTCAGACCAAGGGTCAGCATACTGCAGCCCCCCAGCCAGTCACCTATTTTATAAGTAAAATCCTATTGGAAAAGAGCCATGACCATTAACAAAGACTGTCTCCCTGTCTGACCTTCAGTCAGTCTCCTCTGAGTCCTCCTCCCGAGGGCTGAAGCTCTCAACTGCCTGTTCAACAGCCCTATCTAGGTGTCCAACAGGCATCTCAGACTTAACATGGCCCAAGCAGAAATACTAATCTTCTACTCCTTCTTACTCTTTTTCATTTCATTGATGAACAAGATAGCCTTGGCCTACCTTGAACTCAACCACTTGAGCCCAGGTTTGGCAAGAATCTTGCTCAGTCAGTTTAACAAGAATTCCCCCACCCTTGATATCTGATCAGATTCCTCATCCCCCACTCTTGAGCCTGCCTTTTGCAAGAATTCAATTAGACCAGTTTAGCAAGAATCTCCTGCCCTTGATGTTTAGTCAAGTTCCTCTTAGTAACTTTCCACTCCTTAACCCTCCACTCTGCTATATTTGGTGCGGAGCAGTTCTACACTGAAGTCCCTTTCCCCTACTACAATAGCTTGAATAAAATATGGCCTGTCACTTTTAACAAGTGTCCAGTGCAACATTTTTCTCTTCTACCATTCATTAACAAAATATAATGCTACAACAGCAGAGGTGAATCATTGCAACAGAGGACTGTAGAGTCCACAAGATCTAAAATACTATCTGGTCACTTCTAGAAAAAGTTTACTGATTCCTGCTCTAAAATGTAAATTCCATGAAAACAGGGACTTTGTAAATCATCACTAAATATTTGTGAAATAAATAATAAGCAAATATAAAATAGAAGTGCAAAGTAGTGACTGAATTTCTAGCAAAAGTATCAGAATGTGACATCCAATGGAATGCTGTCCTGCAAAAGACAATGATTGTAATAATAAGGTCATGGTAGTTCTTGCTGAAAAGTGATTAAAAATTTTTGATGCTATAAATGATTTCTGACTTCCAAGGAAGGAAGTTTGAATTTATTTTCAGTAAAGACTACGTTTTGGTTTAGGAAAATTACACCACTCACATAAGCAGATTCCCACATGTCATCACTGAGGAAGAACTGTGAGCATTGGAAAAACCAGAACACATATTCCAGACTCATTAGGTTAACAACAACAACAAAGCCTCAAACTGCTCTCTTCTCTCTAGGTGCTAGGGGAAGTATGTCCCAGACCCTGAGGAAGAAAGGTGCCCAGGGCCTTCTCAGTGCTGGACAAGTAGTTGCCCCTGGCTTATGGTATCTGGTGAGGAGATGCACAGGAAAGTGGCCCTGAAAGTGACTGTCTGAGGACAAGCGTAGGCTTGGAAGTCTGTGGGTAGCACTAGTGAAGTTTTAAATTATTTTCTGTGATTTCTAGGTCTCTGAAGAGCTACTGGGGATTACAGAAGGAACTTGGCACAGGTTAGAGATGGAAGGGCAAAGCCCATGCTCCCCTAAAGCCAACATGGGTTACTTGAGAAGGGCATAAGCACAGGGAAGTCACAATCACTGGAAGGACACCCTCTGAGGGTCATCAGGAACTGGGATAGCAGTGTGGGTATGTCAGGGGAACACTGGAGAAAAATGGAGAGAACTGGTCCTCAGTCAGTTGAGGGACAACTCCTCAGAAAAAACTCCCCAAATTATACCAGGGAATGGACTTATATGGGCAAGACAGTGTGGAACATTCCAATGTAGATATTTAAAAAGGAAACATGATCTTATTTTGGATCATAGCTTACTAAGACCAAGACATTTAGCATACAGTAAAGCTAGCAATTTAAAGAACATTATTTTAATGACCACAATTAAGTGTTCATTTATTCATTCATTTAATAAATATTGATTGAGTGCCTGCCACATGCCCTTCATTGGGCTGGTGGTAGAGATAGAGCAATGAGCCTATCAAACATGGCTGTGTTCTTGGGAGCTTATGATCTAGAGGGGGAGGTAGACAATAGTCCAAAGTTAAGCAAATGGCTATGAACTTGCTATAAATTCTGCAAAAGAGAAATACAGGGAGAGAGACACATGGATGGATGAATGGATGGTGAATGGATAGATTTTCTGACTTTCCTACACTCCTAAGTTTATCCAGTTCATTATTGTTTTCTGGTCTAAAAGACATGCCTCATTCATAGCTGGCTGGCTGGCTGGGTAACTCCATCTTACACTCTTGATGAATCTCCTTCCCTTAGTCAAGTTGTGCCTCTTCCACATCATCACTATCCCTCACGCCCACGGTAAGGAGAGAGCTGTGACTTCACAATCTCATTTGCCAGAACAGGGGACTCCCAGGTAACTTTCTAAAAATGGGGAGGTGACCCAGCCTCCCAGCAACCTTCCACAAAGGAAGTTCCATGAAGGTTCTGTGGAATTATAATTTGTTTACAAACATACCAGAGAAACAGATTCACTGTTAGTCTCCCTCATTGCTATTGCTGGTATAAATATAGAATGGTCTTATTTTCCCCAGTAACTGCCTTATTCCAATGATGCTCTACAACAACCCCACCCCCACCCCACCCCCCACCCCCCACCCCCCGCCACCAGAGAAAAGGGGATTTTAGTACTATCTCAGCCAGGGTCTATCACTTCTTGGTCACTTTCAATTCTTAAAACAGCATAATTCCAGT
>CAUYQG010121777.1:0-31882 GCA_963574415.1 Tarsius wallacei | reverse complement strand
CTGTCACCCAGGCTGGAGTGGCATGCTCATGACCACTGCAGCCTTGACCTGCTGAGTTAAGGTGATACTTCCACCTTAGCCTCCAAAGTAGCTGGGACTACAGGTTAATTTTTTTTTTTTTTCTTTAATTATAGAGACAAGAATAGGGAAACAAAGGAGCAAATACAGAGGGAAAAAAAGAAAAAGCAAATAAATATAAATTGTCTCAACATACCAGTTAAAAGATGCAATTATGAGAGTGGATTTTAAAAAATAATAAAAGAAAGGACACTGCTACAAAATTCTCAAATCTCACATTAAATACAATGACACAGGCAGGTCAAGAGTGAAAGGATAAAAGTGATATGCCATGCGATCACTAATTAAAACAAAACTGAAATTACTATAATAATAGGCAAAATAGATCTCAAAACAAGGAAAATTACTAGGGATAAAAAGCATAATAATAAAATAATTAATTCTCCCAAAAGACATATTAATCCTAAATGTAGGTGCACCAAACAGCAGAGCTTCAAAGTACAGCACTTCCAAGTACTTGAAACAAAAGCTGATATAACTGAGAAAATAGAGAAATCCAGTAGAGGCTACAACACTTCTTTCTCAGTTACTGATAAAACAAGTAGACAGAAAATCAGCAACAACAACAACAACAAAAAATACACACACACAAAAGAACTTAGCAATATCATAAAACAAATGGATCTAACCAGATCCACTATCAGGGGGAGAGAGGGCCTGCTTGAAGTCCAAACCTCACCTGTGCATAAAAACAAAAATACATAATATTTAATAATCATACTTTTGGTAATAATATTGTTAGTGTTATTTGTAAACTATTATATATAGTTGAGTAGAAGTTTTATAATCTTGCATTTGGATATACCAATATGAAATTTTGAGGTATTTTATTCTTCAAAAAAATATTTCCCAATCTGTCCACCAAAAGATACAGAAGCAATGAGCAACCCCATCCCAATGAGCACCTCTAACACTCAGTCTGGAGTCTCTAAAGACCATTTCTCACTACCAGGAGCTAGATCTACATGGAGAAATTATTGATATCAGGTATAGGACGTGAAATGTATAAGATGAACCTGAAACATCTTTCATACCAGAAAACGAGGGCTACTAGGGTCATGTCAAGGGATTAAGGAGCTAACTTAAAGAGTTTCATTGGCCAAAGAGTAGATAATAATGCCTGCAGTACATTAAAATATATAAAAATATTAAAATCCATGTACTTACACTAATAATTTTTTAAAGTCTCATTGATCACCTTTGGGGGATATTAGAGCACTAACACAATCTAAAAATTGGCTAATGAATGAAATGACTCATTCCTGCATATCCTGTGTAAAACGTATTTTAGGACAACCACATATTAATGCAAGGAATTTCTTCTTTATAAAAAATTCAAGCTATTAAATGCTAAATAAATATTTATTTATTCTTTATGAAATAATGGTCCTAGACCATGACCACCAATTGCTGCAAAAGATCACAAGGTAAAAGGCCAATGGGGAACTATTAGGCTTTTTTAATTTTTAGCTTTATTGGGATACAACTGACAAGCAAAACTTGCAGATAATTAAGATTACAGTTTGATGTTTTGATATACATGTACACTGTGAAGTGATCACTACAATCAAGCTAACATAGCCATCAACTCACATAGTTACAAGTGTGTGGTGAGAACACTTAAGGTCTATCCTCATAGCAAATGTTAAGTATACAGTACATATTACTAACTATAGTCACTCCAGAATTTATTCATCTTGCATAAATGAAACTTTATACTCTCTGACCAGCATTTCCCCAGGTCCCATCCTCTGGCAATCACCATTCTTCTGTGTTTCTATGAGTTCAACTATTTTAGATTCCACATATAAATAAGATCATGAGTCTTTGTCTTTCTGTGCCTGGTTTATTTAACATAGCATAATGTCCTCTGGGTTCATCAATGTTGTTTCAAATGGCAGGATTTCCTTCTTTTTAAAAGCTAAATAATATTTCATTGTGTGGCCGGGCTCGGTGGCTCAGCCTGTAATCCCGCACCTTGGGAGGCCGAGATGAGTGGATTGCCGAGCCCGCGGGTTCAAGACCCGCCTGGGCAACTTGGCGAGACCTCATCTCTACAATAAATCAAAAAATCAGCTGGGCGTGGTAGTGCATGCTTGTAATTCTGGCTACTCAGAAGGCTGAGGCGGAAGGATCGCCGGAGCCCAGCAGGTCGAGGCTGAGGTGGCCGGCAGCGGCCACTGCACTCCAGTCTGGGCGACAGAGTGAGACTCCAACTCAAAAAAAAAATAAAAAATTAAAAAAAGAACTAGAAAACAAAAAATATATAACTTTTTTGGATCTATCAGAAATTTGAAGTCACAAGGTAACCAGGTGAAGTAAATTTCAAAGGGCAACAAACTTTTCTAAGGACAGACAAGCCGGGCTCGGTGGCTCAGCCTGTAATCCTGCGCTTTGGGAGGCTGAGGTGAGTGGATTGTCTGAGACCGCGGGTTCGAGACCCGCCTGGGCAACTTGGTGAGACCTCATCTCTACAATAAATAAATTAAAAAATTAGCCGGGTGTGGTAGTGCACACCTGTAATTCCAGCTACTTGGAAGGCTGAGGCGGAAGGATCGTCAGAGCCCCAGCAGGTCGAGGCTGCCGTGGCTGGGAGTGGCCACTGCACTCCAGTCTGTGCGACAGAGTGAGTGTGTGTATGTATACAAATATGCACACCACATTTTCTTTATTCATTAACCTGTTGACCAACAGTTAGGCTGTTTCCAGATCTTGTCAATTGTGAATAATGTTGCGATGAACATGGGAATGCAGACATCTCTTCGAAATACTGGTTTCGTTTCCTTTGGACATACACCCAGATGAAGGCTTGCTGGGTCATATGGTAGTTCTACCTTCAAATTTGGGGGCACCTCCATTTTCCATATGACTTTACTAATTTACATTCCCATCAACAGCATACAAGGATTCCCTTTTCCCTATATCTTTGCCAACACTTTGTTATCTTTTGTCTTTTTGATAACAGCCATCTTAATAGGTATGAGGTGATATCACATTATAGTTTTGTTTTGCATTTCACTGCATTCATTGATGCTGAATACCTTTTCCACATACCTATTGACTATTTGTTTGTCTTCTTGTAACACATGTCTATTCAAGTCTTTAGCCCATCTTTTACTTGGCTTTTTTTTTTTTGCTGTTGAGTTATTTGGAGTCCCTTTTAGGTAATAACCCCTTATCGGATATATTGTTTGCAAAAAATATTTTCCCCCATTCTGTCATAGGTTGCCTTTTCACTTCATTGATTGTTTCCTTTGCTGTCGTTAGGCTTTTAGTATTCATCTTTATTAACTTTTTCTGAATTCTCACAAGAGGTTTTTAGATCAGAGACAGATTTCTTTCTAAATTCACAAAAAGACCAATAGCCTGAGTAACACCATGGCATTGACCTTCCACTCCCAGCATTCCTGCAGAGTGCCATGTTGTGAAAGCCAGATGGAAAAAAATGCCCTGGGTTCGCTCTGTGAGATACAGAGAAATATGGATTTCTTTTGTTTACACAGGGCAAAGACACTACTGTACCCTTCACCTTCCGAGTATCCTTGGAGATCAGATGGAAAGACCTTGCCCTAACCCTCTAGTATGAAAATAAACCTCTGAGGGAAAAGATAAGTCCGGTGTCTTCAGTTTGACAACTCAGAGATGTTTTCAAGGCCCTAAAACTCTTATGTCAGAGTTAGGTCAATCTCTTTGGAATGTGCTTACTCCGATCAATCATAAATTGTCTTCTAAGCCTGTTCTCAGGCCAGAAAACACATTTCAGTAAAATTTATTCAGAAAGGACTCGCTATGCAGAAACTTTCTCTAAAACCTCATAAGAACTTTATGATAAGTGGAATATCACTTGAACTCACCAATCAAGCTTACATCAACAAAAAACCAGATAACTGGACATTATGTACGTCACGATATGATGTAATAGGAAATTCACAGGCCTACCCTGGAAGTACCTTTGTCAAATGACGAATCTGAATTCTAATCAAGCTTCTGGACCCAATTATCAGCTTTTAAGAGATAAGGAATTGAAGAACATGTTAAATGATGCTACAGGCTGCGATCAGCCAAATCTAGAATCTGAGAAATCCTACAAAATAAGTGACTTGGTTTCTACAACCAATAAGGATCAAGAAAACAGAGAAGAAAGGGGAAGTTTGGAAATTAAAAGAGACTTAAAAGACCTATCAACAAATTGGTGTATGTAGACCTTGTTTGGATCAAACATATCAACTGAAAAAAAGGCTATTTATAGACAATAGGAACTTTTGCATATTGGCTGTGATTACATTATATTAATGAATTATTGTTAATTTTCAAAGATATGATTTTTAAAGGTATTGCGGTTCTGCTTTTAAAATAGAGTTCTTATCTTTATTTGGGAATATTTCCATATGGAAGTGATGTAATCATTGGGGTTTGATTTAAAATAATAGGTGGACATCAGGTACAATGTGCCCAGGTAGGAGTGGTGGTAGACTTAAAGCCCAGACTTCTTCGCCACTCTACAATGTAACTAATAACTATTTGTACCCACTAAAGCTATTGAAATAAAGTAAAATAATAGGCAGAGATCTAGAGGAAGCAGGGAAGTACAGAAAAAACAAGAAGGGTCATATATTGATAATTGCTGACACTGGGTCATGGGTAGTTTGAGGTTCATTATACTTGTCCCTCTACTTTTATGTATATTTGAAAATGTCCACAATAAATAGTTCTTTGTTTTTAAAAAGCAAGGTCCTGAACTCTCCCCTCTCCTTAATTTCTTCTCCCTGCTGTAGTTATTTATTTATTTGAGTTGGAGTCTCACTCTGTCACCCAGGCAGGAGTGCAGTGGCATGCTCACAGCAACCACAGCCTCGACCTGCTGGACTCAGGTGATCCTTCCATTTCAGCCTTCCAAGTAGCTGGAACCACAGGTGTGCGCCACCACACCCAGCTTATTTTTTGATTTATTGTAGAAACAGGTCTTGCCATGTTACCCAGGCTGGTCTCGAACCCCGGGGCTTAGGCAATCCTCTCGCCTCTGCCTCCCAAAGTGCTGGGATTACAGGCGTGAACCACCGCGCCCGGCCCTGCTGTAGATTTAAGAGTGAGGTTCCTTTCCCTCTAGCCCATGGGCCTGAGTTTGTAGCAGTGGTGGGTGAGAGGAGTTAGCAGGAAGGCAGTTCAGCGCCAACCAGCAAAGCGTTGGATTTTATGGCTACCAGAGGTATGACTGGCTTTGGAATGCTCTGATTAACTGGGAGCATGGTTTAAATAAAAAGCAAGACAATCAGACAAAATCAAATACACTGCTCCAGCAGGGTCCAGTGGGGCTTCACAGGCCCTTACATGCCCCAGACTCTGTGCTTTCCCCAGACCACAATGACCATTTAACCCCAAACTAATGCGTGCTCAGAACTTACCTCTTCAAAGGTGAGGGAAGGCATGATTTGTCATTAACAGGCAAAGCTCTGTTGAAATATTTGAAAGCCAACAGGGCCTCTTTAAGACAACTTCACACATTACTAACCGAATGAAACAAGAACTTATCTATAATAAAAATGCAAAACGAAATCCTTTCTGTCTCCAATACAATTAACTACTTAATGTCAATCCATTTATTCCTTTGACTTTTTGGCCTACGGTATAAGAGTAAGAGGAAACTAACCAGTTCTAAGTTATGAATATAAAATATGACCTATTTTAAAATTATACTTAAAGCCTCAAAATTAGGCAATTATAGCAATATTAAAGCATTTTGGATGAATGCTATTTTTTCAGGCTATTTCTTTCCTTTTAATTTCTGGCTTGCAAACCTTAACAAAGCATTTTAATTTTAAAAAATAATTTTTCTTTATTATGAAAGTAATACATAGTCACTGAAAAAAATTTTAAAGAAACAAAAAAAAAAGCATTAGAAAAACATTCTGACTACTTTGCCAATGAGTTGTCTGTCATTTTTCATTGATTCATAACAGTTCTTTATATATTATTTCCTGAACACATCTCCCTCTCTGTGAGTTGCCCTTTCACTCTCCTTTTTAAAAATATAGTTTATTTAAAAGTAAATTAGAGAGAGAGAAAAAGAGAAGATTCACCTCCCCAGGGTAGGGGAGCGGGACCAAAGCCAGGAAGCATGGCAACAGCCATAGCTCAAAGACCACATGGCCACACCAGAGTCTAGCAAGGCAATGGCCTTCACTCTCTTAACAGTATCTTTTGATGAATAAGAGTTTTTCGCTTTAATGAAGTTCAGTATTTCATCTTTTCTTTTTTTTTTTTTTTTGAGTTGGCGTCTCACTCCGTCACCCAGACTGGAGTGCAGTGGCCACTCCCGGCCACCGCAGCCTCGACCTGCTGGGCTCCGGAGATCCTTCCGCCTCAGCCTACCAAGTAGCTGGAACTACAGGCGCGCACTACTACGCCTGGCTAATTTTTTTGATTTATTGTAGAGATGAGGTCTCACCAAGTTGCCCAGGCAGGTCTTTTCTAATGTGAGCTTTTTTGTGTCCTGTTTAAAAAATCTTCATCTACAACAAGGTCATGAAGATTGTCCCCTAAAACATCGTTTTTAATGGCTACATAATATTTCATCTATTATATTCACCATTTTCCAATTTTTAGATTCTTAGGTTGAATTCTATTTTCCACTAATGTAAATAAAAGTGCTAATATTTATTGAGTATCTTATGTGAGTCAGGCTCTGTGCTAAGTTTTTACATATGTTGTTCCAAGAACTATCTAGCAGGTACTATTTTCATCTCTACCTTACAGAAAGATAAGGAGAGCCTGAGTGAAGTTTAGTAATATACCCAAAGCCATATAACTATTTAAAGACAGACTTGGAATTTTAGGCTAGATCTTTCTGCCTGCAGAAACAATGACATAAACCACCTCATCATCTGCCTTTTTTTTTTTTATTTTTTAGACAAGTTCTCATGTTGTCACCCAGGCTGGAATGCATAGCTCATTGTAGCCTTGAACTCCTAGGCTCAAGTTACCCTCCCACCTCAGCCTCCCAAGTTGCTGGGACTACAAGCATGTGCTACTACGTCTGACTTTTTTTTTTTTTTAACTTCTTTTAGAGTCGCAGTCTCACCTGTGATGCCCAATCTGGTCTCAAACTTCTGGGCTCAAGTGATCCTCCCACCTTAAGCTCCCAAAATTCTGGGATTACAGGTGTGAGCCCAATATATGCTTTTCAAATGATTATTTCCTCAGCATAAACTCCTAGACACAGAACTTACTGGGTTAAAAGTTAGGAGCATTTTAATACCGTTGGTAAATGCTGTGAATGTCTATTCCATCTTAATTACACTATTTATTCACATCTGAGAATGCCAGTCTCTGGTATCTCCACACTGTGGGAGGTTGAAATTCTCACACACTCACAGTTATACTTAGAGTAATGGTGATATATATATATATATATATAAAATACATAAATAATATACACATAACTATATATATATGTAATATAGTCCCTGTTATTGAGAGCTAATTATGGACAAGGCACTTTACACACAGACTTTATCTCATTTAAAACCCACAAACATCCTTCAAGGAAGGCAGAGCTCTTAGTATTTATAAACACACAGACAAGATCAGAGAGAATAAGGAGTTTATGGTTAATAAGAAGTGGACTCCACACTCAAAACATGATCTAATTCCCATGCTTTTCAGCTGTTCCCCACCTGCCAGTTTGGTAGGTTCAATGCATAACTTCTGCTGGCTTTTTTCCCCAGCTGCCCCACCCTGTCCTCCATCTTTGTGTCCCAGGAGGCAGCCTGTGTAGACCACATCCACCAGCTCCCTGGCTCTCTGGGTTCAGTCAATGGGGAGAGGCCAGCAGTATGACCCCAGGACAAGTCAAAACTGGGCCTCCTCTGTTGATAACAGGATGTCAAGTTACCTTGCAGGCATAACAGAGACCAAACTACAAGTCATGTAGCCTGGGCATGCACAACAGAAAAAGCTTTGACTGCTATCAACACCCAGAACCAATAATTTCTCCCCACCGAAAGAAGAAGACCAGGACAGGACTGGACCCTGAACACTGGAACTCTTTCCAGAGAGAGGCCCACTGGCCTAGAAGATCCAGGACTAAAGTCTACCTCAACATATGATGAGACTCCCTAAAAAAAAAAAACAATTATTTTTTGGAGGGTGGGCCCCTTGTACTACAGGCTGTCCCTGCTAGATAAGTGTTTTAGGAACCCATATGCATCAGTGTACCAGCCAGCGTTGTTGTGAGAGACTGTGTTTGGCTTCAATGAATTTTTTTTGGAGATTCTTTCAATGTGCTTGCCCATTTCATGATGAGTGATTTACACACACAACCTGTCCACACCACGCTGAGTATTCAGTTTTTGACTAAAAATGGACTGACCCGTGTGCCCCACCCTCCCTATTCACCCAGTCTGACACTGAGCACTTTTTTTTTGTTTGTTTCCCCACAAAAAAAAGATCCTCAAAGGTAAATGTTTTGCTGATGTTGAAGAGGTGAGACAAAAAAAAAAAAAAAAAAAAACCAAAATGGCAGAAGCACTAAAAGGCATCAAAACTTATGTGTTCAAAAACTGTTCTGAGCAGTGGAAAAAGCATGTCAATAGGTGTATTCCATCAAACAGAAAGTATGTTTGAGGCAAGAGATAGGATGGAGACTGGAAGGTGAGCCTCAAAAGATAAGACGCCAAGGGATAAGGAACGATGCCACAGACCTGCAATGTTAATCAACCTTTCAAGATAGAACATAAGCTAGAAAGAAGCCATTAACTGAAATGCTAAATCAAACTCCCAGGACAACATAAGTGACATCTCTTTCTGGACAAGATAAGAAGGCTATAAAACTTACACTCCAGATGTGGCACATGCACAACAGAGACTTCATTGAACTCTGTAACCTATCCATGCAAAAGAGCTAGTGAAGGCTAATGCATACGAACTGCATCACATACATACAATTAAAATTATGGGATGGTGAGCAGAGACAAGCGCACTAACCTGAAATGTCACCCCCTTCCCAGAAAGTACATTTAACTCCAGAAACATTTATCAAAATGTTTCTTTTTGCAAAAAAAGGGTCCCAGCTTTGTTTAACTCGCAGGTCTTGAGCCACTCCAGCTGGGGATCATGCCATCCTCTCTTTGGAGTATACTTCCTCCGTCCTTTTACTAAATAAACTACTCTTTGCTTTAGCTCTCTTTGTGTGTGTCTCGTGCAATTCTTTCTTTGCAGCACCAAGAACCTTGTTACCACCAACGGGTCTTCAATCTCCCTGCAATACTTTGAAGCTGACTGAAGTTTAAACATGTAAGAATAAATAAATAACTTTTTATAAATAAATTCTGAGCCGGGCTCGGTGGCTCAGCCTATAATCCCGCGCCTTGGGAGGCTGAGGTGAGTGGATTGCCTGAGCCCACGGGTTCGAGACCCGCCTGGGTAGGCGAAACCTCATCTCTACGATAAATCAAAAAAATTAACCGGGCGTGGTAGCGCACGCCTGTAGTTCCGGCTTCTCGGAAGGCTGAGGCGGAAGGATCGCCGGAGGCCAGCAGGTCGGGGCTGCGGTGGCCGGAAGCGGCCACTGCACTCCAGTCTGGGCGACGGAGTGAGATGCCAACTCAAAAAAAATAAAAATAAAAAAATAAAAAATAAATAAATAAATAAATTCTGGTTATTTTTAGTCCCCGCTCGTATGTTACTGCAAAAGATCAAATTTGAACCCTCCAAGTCAGCATTCCTAATCCTTTCTCTTTCCCTCCAACCTCTTAAGACTAGGGAGACAGATTTCAGCCACATCTCCTGTCTCCTTGCTTTCTGGCCTTGCAATAAAGCCTTTCTTTTCTCAAAAGTCAGTGCCATAATACTGGCTTCTATTGAACCCATTTGTTTGATAACAGCAGGAGATTCTGGAGAGGAAGGAAGAGGGTGAATTCCAGGGTTTTTTTTCCCCCCCAGGCTCCATCCCTGTGGCGTGGCCACTGCTGCTGACCGCATCTCCAGAGAAAAAGTCTTGTTCCTGTCAGGGGCTCTCTTCTCCCAGTCACACTGCTCCCATGTCCAGGTTCGAATGACAGCACCCTCCTCTTGCTTAAGGATCCTAACCCCAGAGTTCTAGATTACTCTTTGTGGTTTAACTTTCTTTTTTCTGGGACTGTGACTGAAAGAATCACTTGAATGACAGCAAGCCTCAACACTGTTCCCCCAACTCATACTTGGCCCTTCACCAACTCAACTATTCCAGATGAACTCTTCATCCAGGAGTCTTCTCGTTTCATCTACCCCCAGGAACAGGCAAGGTGGAGTCTCCCTCTCTCCTTGCAGGCATTATTCTCGCCTCAGGTATTGGGTAATTCAGTTATTGTGCAACCTCAGTTCTCCAGGAGACTTCTAAAAGTTTGTGAATTTGAAGTTAGCCCACTTTTTTTTTTGGTTTGGGCATAAACATTTATTATACATAAAGAATATTGACACTAGCCGGGCTCGGTGGCTCAGCCTGTAATCCCGCGCCTTAGGAGGCTGAGGTGAGTGGATTGCCTGAGTCTGCGGGTTTGAGACCCGCCTGGGCAACTTGGTGAGACCTCATCTCTACAATAAATAAATAAATAAATTAGCCAGGCGTAGTAATTCACGCCTGTAGTTCCAGCTACTTGGAAGGCTGAGGCGGAAGGATCGCTGGAGCTCAGCAGGTCGAGGCTGCGGTGGCTGGGAGCGTGCCGCTGCACTCCAGTCTGGGCGACAGAGTGAGACTCTAACTCAAAAAAAAAAAAGAATATTGACACTAATGAATGCAGACAGGCTAGTATGCCCTGGTACTGGGCAGGGTACGGATAGCTCTTTGGAAATAGCACCTTTCAATCCTCGTTGTTCTAGCGGCCGGGAGCGGGGGAAGGCATTTTTTTAAAAACCAAGGCCCTCACTTAAGTGTACAAAAGAATTACTCTGATGGATATTAAATTGTGTTGAAAACAAAATGAATTAAAAGCAAATACTACTCTATGTTGGGGAGGAAAGAATGAATTCTTCAAAGCAGGGAGACAGCTGGGGGAAGGTCCTGCGGCTGTAAACTCAAGTGGTCACTCACGCTGCTCCATTTTTACTTTCAGTGGTCTCAAGAAGGTTCGATTTTTCTTCTCTTTCTTCCCCTTTGTATTTGCTTGAAAGTTTTGCCAGCTGTCTACACAACTATCTTGACTGTCCTCAAAGTTTTTCTGCCACTCTCTCATTTGGCTTTTTCTTGAGTTTCAATCTCTTCTTCCCTTTGTCATTTCCTTTCGTGCTTCTCTTGGCTTCCCTCTTTCCTTTTAATTTCCAACTCAGCAAAGAGTTTCATGGTCTGTTTATATACTGCTTGTTTGAACAGCTCAGGATCATCCTCCTCTACAACTGTAGGTTTTCCTTCCTTTTTTAACTTTTTTTTTTCACTCTTTGACAGTGTGTTCCACGTATACTTTTCCTGCCTGAATTACATCCAGGGCCCTCTTCTTTTGTTTCTGATCCAGTAGCAACTTGTAACCTTTGTCCACAGCTTGAAAAGCTTGTTGTGCTCAGTCAGCATCATCTTGGTTTTTGTCAGGATGCACCGATATGGGCAATTGCCGGAACCTCTTTTTTATTTCTTCATCTGTAACTTCTGGATCTATCTGAAGACACTCAAATGGGTTCAAGTTGAAGTAGGAGGAACCAGGACGGGTCAGTCTTTCAATCTGATTTTTGGATATTAGAACTGAATCTCTCTTTTCTATTTGTGTCACCTCACTGTAGAAGGTCATAAACGCTTCCTCTGTGCTACCTCCCTGACTGAAGTCCTCATTTCTCCCACCCAGCCACCATGTGACCCTCGCTTTTTTTAAAATTTAAAGATGAGAGTGAGGCTCCTTCCAGCTCTCTATATCCTGATGGAACAAATGGATTCTTCCAAAAAAGCTTTTACTTTGAAATAGTTTCAAATTTTTAGAAAAGTTGTGATTTTATGAGACAGCAAACTCTTTTGTGATCTTTTTTTTTTGAGTTGGAGTCTCACTCTGTCGCCCAGACTGGAGTGCAGTGGCACGCTCCCAGCCACCGCAGCCTCGACCTGCTGGGCTCCGGCGATCCTTCCGCCTCAGCCTTCCAAGTAGCTGGAACTACAGGCGTGCGCTACCACGCCCGGCTAATTTTTTTTATTTATTGTAGAGATAAGGTCTCGCCAAGTTGCCCAGGTGGGTCTCGAACCCGCGGACTCAGGCAATCCACTCACCTCAGCCTCCCAAAAGCGCGGGATTACAGACTGAGCCACCGAGCCCAGCTTCTTTTGTGATCTTTAAGCCAACCAGTTTTAACATTCCACCATAGAGCCTGGCACAGTGGCTCACACCTGTAATCCCAGCACTTTGGGAGGTGGAGGCGAGAGGATTGCCTGAGTTCGCAGGTTTGAGACCAGCCTGGCAAGACCTCATCTTAACAATAATTTTAAAAATTGGCTGGGCACAGTGGTGCATGCCTGTAGTTCCAGCTACTTGGAAAGCTGAGGAGGAAGGATCACCTGAGCCCAGCCGGTTGAGGCTGCACTCCAGCCTGGGCGACAGAGAGAGATTCCAACTCAAAAATTAAAAAAAGAAAAGAAAAGAAAAAAACATTCTGCTACATTTGTTTGTTATTATTTATCTCTTTATCTATTGGTATCTGCCTATGTACCTAGCCCATAACTATCCCAATTCATTTGAAAGGAGGTTGCATGCATTATGTTTATGGATGTCTATTAATATCCAGTGAACATTTCCTAAAAATTCTTTTTTGAGACAGAGTCTCACTCTGTCTCCCAAGCTGGAGTGCAGTGGCACGCTCACGGACACTGCAGCCTCAACCTGCTGGGCTCAGGTGATCCTTCTGCCTCAGCCTTCCAAGTAGCTGGAACCACAGGCACACGCCCAGCTACCTTTTTTTTTTTTTGAGTTGGAGTCTCACTCCTTCGCCCAGGCTGGAGTGCAGTGGCACGCACGCACACTCACAGCCACCCCAGCGTTGACCTTCTGGGCTCCAGCAATCCTTCTGCCTGAGCCTTCCGAATAGCTGGAACTACAGAAACACACTACCATGCCCGGCTATTTTTTATTTT
This sequence comes from Tarsius wallacei, assembly GCA_963574415.1. NCBI lineage: Eukaryota > Metazoa > Chordata > Mammalia > Primates > Tarsiidae > Tarsius > Tarsius wallacei. The sequence goes on along the minus strand of CAUYQG010121777.1, from coordinate 18,726 downwards.
ATTGTAGAGACGAGGTTTTGCCAAGTTCCCAGGGCTGGTCTCGAGCCCGTGGACTCAGGCAATCCACTTGCCTCGGCCCCCCAAAGTGCTGGGATTACAGGCTAAGCCACCGAGCCAGGCCTTTTTTTTTTTAACTGTAGATTTGGGGTCTTGCCAAGTTGCCCAGTCTGGTCTCAAACCTCTGGGCTCAGGCAATCTTCTTGCCTCTGCCTCCCAAAGTACTGGGATTACAGGGGTGAGCCACTGCTGGTTACACTGAGCCTGATGTGGGAGGATCACCTGAGCCTGGAAGGTGGAGGCTGCAGTGAGCCATGGTTCTGTCACTGGTCTCCAGCCTGGGCAACAGAGTGAGACCTCGACTCAAAAAAAAAAAAAACAAATCTGTAGAGGGGAGTGGCAAAAAGCACTGCTTGTTTTTGGGCCATAGTGAAAATTCATTGTAGCTAGGAACAGAAAAAAAAAAATGACTGCCCCTCCCAATATCAGGGACATGGTGCATGCCTAAATCTGAGGCTTAATCAAAACAACACAGAATGCACTTTCTCTATGCTCCCTCCCCCATGCCAAGCTAACAAGTTTTAAATAACAAGTAACAGCAGAATATGGGAGACAGGAGAGAAACAAGAGTATTCCAACAGACCATCTTAGCGGCTTCACAAAGGGAAGCTCTAAAGCTCAAAATTGAACAAACATTGCTCTGATGAACCAATCTTCATCCTAAACACCAAGTATCCCTATTGGAATTTGAAACTTGCAGGGCACAGAAGGTAACCATAGTTACAGTTAACTTCAAACCCAGTTCAATGTCTGTCTAGATTAATTCAAATCCTGGTACTAAAGACCTAGCAGGAAAGACATGCCAATTGCCTAGCATAAAAACTATTACCTCAGTCTTTTTGTTCTACAGAAAATGCTCAGCTTCCAATAAACAATTACAAGGTGTACAAAAGGTATGAGAAAGCACACTACTAAGAGATAGAGCATTTACCAGAACCCAGATATGATACAGATGTTGGAAGCAACAGGAAATTTAAAACAACTCCAATTAACATGTGATTAACGGAAAATACTAACAAGATGCAAGATTGGATGAGTAATTTCAGCAAAGAGATGGAAACTATATGAAACTATAAAAAAGCATTAAGTGGAAAAGCACAGTAACAATGGGCTCAACATGAGACTCAACACTGCTGAGAAAATAATCAGTAAACTTGAAGATAAGTTAAGAAACTACCCAAGCCGGGCATGGTGGCTCATTGGGAGGCGAAGGCAAGAGAATTGCCTGAGCCCACGGGTTTGAGACCAGCCTGGGCAATGTCTCTACAATAAATCAAAAAATTAGCCAGGTATGGTGGTACATGCCTGTAGTCCCAGGTATTTGGGATGCTGAGGCGAAAGGATCGCATGAGCCCAGCAGGTCAAGGCTGTGGTGGCCGTGAGTGTGCCACTGCACTCTAGCCTGGGTGACAGAGTGAGACTCCTACTCAAAAAAAGGGAAACCACCCAAACTGGAATACAGAGAGTAAAGAAGAGTAGGGAAAAAACCAGAACACTCAAGACCCTTAGGACAACATCAAACAGTCTAACATATGCATTATTGGAATTCCAGAGTGGAAAGAGAAAAAAATAGAGCAGAAGAAATATGTGAAGAAACAATGGCTGAGAATCTTCTATAATGACTAATACCAAATCCAAGAAGCTCAGAGAACATGAAACAGGATAAATGTCCAAACAAACAAGACACACATACGCAGGTGTATCATATTTAAATTACTGAAAAGAAAAAGAAAAAAATCTTGAAGGTAGCCAGAGAGAAAAGAAACATTATTTACAGAGGAACAAAAATAAGAATTACAACAGACTTCTCATAAGAAAATAAGACAATTGAGTGACATACTTAAAGTGCTAAAAGACAAAATTTTCAATACAGAATCCTACACCCAGCAAAAATATTTTTTAAAAAAAGGAGAAATTTCTCAGACGCTAGGAAAATTTATACAGACACTGATGTCAGCCGACCTACTCTACAAGAAATAATAAAGAAAGTTGAGCAGGCCAAAAAATGTATCAAACTGAAACCTGGATCAACACAAACCAATAAGGGGAACCAGAAATGGATTAAAGTTAAGTGAAATAATTTTTAAAATTGCTCTAAGAGTTAACTGACTACCTAAAGCAATATAGTAGCAATGTATTACATGTTTCATGTACATGTTAAAGTTATAATAACAATAGCACAAAAGGTGGAAGAAATAAATTGAAAACAGACACAGTTGTAAAGCCACTATACTATGTGTAAAGTGCTATATTCTCATTTCAGAGTAATATAAGTGATTAATGTGATTAATTATCGATCCCTATAAATAATTAATTGTAATTTGATAAATATAAATAATTTGATATTTTGATTAATTGAAGATATATATGTAATTGTGAAAGTTGCAAAAAGAGGATGAAATTACCCTTGTCAGACCCAAACAAATTAGACCTGGTAAAGCACTAAGAAGGAGGCCCATACATGCATTTCTGAGATAAGGCTGGCTCAAGGACTTTCTAAAAAGAACCCCACAAGAAATTCCTTCTTTAGGACGGCAGCAATTCAGATAAGACGTTCTTGAGAAAACACTTGCCCAGTAATGGCGTCTTTACCAATGAACTGACACCAACTCTGGCTTTGAGTGTCTGGAGCCAATGAACCCTGTTTACAAAGAGCCTATGTGAACTTTTCCTTTTTGCCAGTAAAAGCTTCCCCTTCCACTCCCCTTTTCGGATGTGCCCTGTTGCTTGTCATAGCCATCGTGCATCCCAGTTTATGATTCCTTTTGCTTACTCCTGAATAAATTCATCATATTAGGAGAAATTTTTCCCTGATGTCTTTTTTTTTTTAGTTTGACATCGTAAATCCTAGGGCAACCACTACACAAATTTTAGAAAGTATACATAATAATTTTAGAGAGGATATGCAAAAGAATCATAAAAATGTTCAAATAACTCAAGGCAGAAAAAGAAGAAAAGGAAAACAAGAAACAGGTGGATGAGAGAATGGCAAGATGGTAGATGTTAGATGTTAATTCAATCATACCAATAATCACATTAAATGTGCTTTAATGAAAAAAAACTTTAATATGTAAACACCAACCAAAAGAAAACTAGAGTAACTACAGTCATCTGAGACAAAACAAACTTCAAAAATATTCAAATAGCATTCAAGAAATATTACAGCTAAAAAGAGAGATTGCATACTGATAAATTTTTCAAGAAGACATATCGGTCTTAAATGAATATGCACCTAACAACAGAGGTCCAAATTACGCTAGACAAAAGCTGTTAGAATTGCAGAAAGAAAGACAAATTCCCATTATGGTAGAAGCTTCAGCACTCCCTTCTCAGCAACTGACAGGACAAGTAAAGAGAAAATCAGTAGAGACCTGAACAACACAATCAAATCATTGCTCATGTTTTGAAAAGTCATATAATCTGGAGAGTCTATATAATTTCTTAGACAATTTCTTTCCTTCTGATCTCTGTTCTGCTTTTCCAGAATTCCCATTAGATGTTGAATTCCTATATTAAGCCTCTAATTTTCTTATAGCATTCCTCCCACCTCCTTCATTTCCATATCTTTGTCTTTTTAATCTACCTTCTTGGGGATTTTTTTTTTCAACCTTCACCTACTATGCATTCTGTTGAATTTTTATATTGCAGTTATATCATATTTTTAATTTTCAAATGCTCTTTCTTGTCTTCCAGTTACTTCTTTTTTCATAGACTCCAATTATTGATTGATTGATTGATTCAGAGTCTCACTCTGTCTCCCATGCTGGAGTGCAGTGGCACAATCATGTCTCACTGTTGCCTTTACCTCCTGGACTCTGGCAGTCCTTCCACCTCAGCCTTCTAAGTAACTGGGACTACAGGCCCACACCACCATGCCTGGCTAATTTTTTTATTTTTTGTGGCCATGAGATCTCGCTATGTTACCCAGTCAGATCTCAAACTCCTGGGCTCAAGTATCTCCCACCTCGGCTTCCATAAGTGGTGGGATTACAGAAGTGAGCCATCACGCTTGGTCCCTAGACTCCAACTTTCAAAAATCTTTTTGAAAATGTTATTTACAGATGTTATTTATTTGTTTGTTTGCAGATTTTGTTTATTTATTTATTTATTTACTTGCGATGGTGTCTTGCTCTGTTGCCCAGGAATTCAGTGGCACAATCATGGCTCATTACAACTTTAAACTCTTGGGCTCAAGCAATTCCGCCATCTCAGTCTCCCAAGTAACTGGGACTACAGGCATGCAGCACTATGCCTGTCTAATACATTTTAAAATTTTTTTGTAGAGATGGGATCTCACTATGTTCCCCAAGCTGATCTCAAATTCTTGGCCTCAAGTGAATCTCCTGCCCCAGCCTCCCAAAGTGCTGGGATTACAGGCATGAGCCACCATACACAGCCTACAGATTTTGTGTAAGTTTCCTATTGCTTCCTTCATTGTTTCTGTTTTCTCCGTATCCCCTTTGAGCCTTTTCTTAGACGTCTGTTCATCTTGACTGGAAGGGATTATTTGTATTTAAGAGCTAACTAAAACTTCAGAGTGCATAAAAGGATGGGTTTTACTATGAAGTGATGGGGACCTTTCTGTGGCTTACACGCAGAGTCAGTTTCTAGAAGCCCTTTGTCTGGGTCCTCAGGCTCTCTAGGAGAGATTATATCAATAGACATGAAAGAGGAGTTGTGATAGCAAGCTGAACCCAAAACTGTATGAAAGAAATGCAGGAAAACCGACAGTAAAGCAATAATTGGAATCACAGAGCATGGTAAAGTTAATGGCTATAGCATGAATGGGGGTTGGGAATTCCTTCAATCTAAATAAGATAATACAAGTTGAGAAGAGTTATGATAAGAATTGGGGTGTGGGAGGTATTAAACATGTGGATTCAGCCTGGGTAACATAGCAAAGACCTCGTCTCCACAAAAAAACCAAAAAATTAGCCAGGCATGGTGGTGCATGCCTATAGTCCTAGCTACTCAGGAGGTTGAGGTGGGAGGATCTTCTGAGTCCAGGAGGTTGAGGCTGCGGCGAGCCATGATAGGGCCACTGCACTCCAGTTTTGGTGGCAGAGTGAGATCTGACTCAGTTGTAAGAGAGGGACCAAAAAAAAAACCCCCCCAAAATTTATTTATTAAAAATTGTGTATTCTTACATGTTTAAATTTCAGTCACCTTTAAAGTACTCTCCGTTTGATGCAATACACCTACTGAGACACTTTTTCCACTGTTCAAAACAGTTTCTGAACTCCTAAATTTTGATGCTTTTTAGTGCTTCTGCTGGTTTTTGTTGTTGTTGTTGTTGTTGCTGCTTCATCTCTTCCACATCGGCAAAATGTTTCCATTTGAGGGCTTTTTTCATCAGGGGAAACAAAAAAAAAAGTCACTCAGGGAGAGATCAAGTAAATAGGGAGGGTGGTAGTTATGCTGTTTTTTGGTCAAAAACTGCTGAACACTCAGTGCTGTGTGGGCAGGTTGTTTGTGTAAATCACCCATCATGAAATGAACAAACGTGTTGAAAGAATCTCAAAAGAAAATTTCACTGAAGCCAAACGCAGCCTCTCACAAAAGCTCTAACTGGTACACTGATGCTGATGGGTTCCTAGAACACTTACCTAGCAGGAGAAGCCTGTACTACAAGGGACTTGTCCTCCAAAAGGTAATTCTGGGTCTTTTGGTGGCCTCCCTTGTGTTTGTGTGTGTGTGTGTGTGTGATTTGTATTCTGGGAACAGGACAGGGGAAGAGAGTGGGGAGGTCTCACAATTCAGTGTTTGATGTTCACTTAATTTTTCCTGTTGCCTGCACGTCACCTCCAGCCACACTGCAACTGCATCCCTACACTTGAACCTCAGCAGTTTACAAAATCAGCTGTATAATTTGAGGAAACCAGTGTGAAACAAAAATGTAGGGCACTTTGTTTAAGTAGTTCAACTTGGCAATAGCAGAATGTTAACCTATAAGTCACACAACTTCCAGTACAATTTTGCAGCCTCCTTTGCCTGTGGTTGCCTTTTTTTTTTATTTTTTAATTTTAGAAATGGGGTCTTGCCATGTTGCCCAGGCTAACCTCGAATTCCTGGGCCCAAGCATTTCTTCTTGAGGCCATCAAAGAGGAGCCTGCTGAGGTTCTGGGGAAACTGTCTCCCTTCTGGCCAGAAAGTCGCCCTGCAATCTCTTTCGAGGTTTCTTAAATCAGTTTTTTCTTCATCACCTTTCTGCTCAAACTTTTTTTTTTGCAGAGTTCAGCCATTTATTGAACACATTATAAAAGGTTTAGTCTTTTAAAAAATGCTTTCAAATTCCTCATTCATTGCTGTCTTTAATGTCTTTTGTCTTTGTGAGTGGATATATTTCTGGGATCCCATTAGTATGAGGGGCACATGTGCTGCTCAGGCCTTTTCTGGTTGCCAGTGACAGAAACTCAGATAATGTAAGGTTCAGCAAGAGTGTGTGGGCTAAAGTAAATTATCCATGATGAGGCAGGATAGAGCAGACTTCAAGGACGTCAGTCAACAATGGGTTCTTTTCCCATTCCCATCTCAACATCTACCTGTGTGTGGCTCTCATTCCCTCACACTCACACATATGCTAGAGGCCCACGGCTACTGGAAGTTTACCAAAATTTAGTGGGGCTTAGGGTGAGAGGAGATAAGTACATGAGATTGATCTGCCATTTATTTATTTAAGTTTTTTCGGTTTTGCTTTTTTTTGGTTGTTTTTTGAGTTGGAATCTCACTCTGTCGTCCAGGCTACAGTGCAGTGGCACACTCACAGTCACCCAGCTGGACTCAGGCGATCCTTACACCTCAGCCTTCCAAGTAGCTGGAACTACAGGCACATGCTACCACACCCAGCTAATTTTTTTTATTTATTGTAGAGACCAGGCCTCTCCAAGTTGCCCAGGCTGTTCTCGAACCCTTGGGCTTAGGCAATCCACCCGCTTCGGCCTCCCAAAGTGCTGGAATTACAGGCTGAGCCACCAAGTCCGGCCTATTTTTGCTTTTAAAACAATTTTTTTTTAAAATTAGAGTCTCACTCTGTCACCCAGGATGGAGTGCTGTGGCACGCTTATAGCCACCACAGCCTCGACCTGCTGGGCTCAGGCAATTCTTCTGCCGCAATCTTCCAGGTAGCTGGAACTGCAAGTGTGCACCACTACACCTGGCTAATTTTTTTGTTTATTGTAGTGACAAGGTCTCACCTTGTTGCCCAGGCTGGTCTCGAACCCGTGGACTCAGGCAGACCTCTCACCTCCACCTCCCAAAGTGCTGGGATTACAGCCGTGAGCCAACACACCTGGCTAATTTTATTTTATTTATTTTTTAGTTGGGGTCTCATTCTGTCACCCAGTGGTACAATCATGGCTCACTGCAACCTTGACCTCCTGGGTTCAGGCAATCCTTCTTCCTCAGCTTCCCAAGTAGCTGGGACTACAGGCATGTACCACTTCACCTAGCTAATTTTTTGATTTTTTTGTAGAGACAAGGTCTTGCTTTGGTGCCTAGGCTGGTTTCAAACTCTTGGACTCAAGTTATCCTTCCACCTTGGCCTCCCAAAGTGCTGGAATGACAGGCATGAACCACCATATCCAGCTGATCTGCCATTTGTGACCTTGAAGAGGCATCAATAGAGGTAACCACTTTAAAAGACCCAGGACAACATTGAGCCCAGGACAGACCTTCGGTGTGGTTGTTGAATTTACATCTATCTGCTTCAATCCCAGCTCTGCCATTTAGTAGCTGCATGACCTAGGCATGCCACTTATTCTCTTTATGCCTTAGTTTTCTTACCTATATAACAGTGGTATAATAATCCTGTAGTCCCTACCTCATGGCATGTTGTGCAATACAATGAGTCAGTACCTGAGAACCTATTGCTGAAATAGAGAAGAGAAGGTGAGTCTGATGATTGGGGCAAATGGTGCCCTGTGGAGAGCTTCCCCTGGAAGCAAGGACAGCTGGCGGACTTTGAAAACAAGGGAAAGGTGTCTGCATAACGCTTGGGAACTTTTCTCATTTAGCATGCTATAGATGCTTATGACTTGGTTTACCAGAGTGACCTTAACCCTGAGTCTGGAAGAGCCAGCCACGACTTCCTCTTCTGAACTTTTCGTTGAGCTGCCCTCTTTCTCTCTTCCTTTCCATTTGGTCATCAAGTCCAGACCTGCTGGTCTACAGTTTCCAGTTCTCACCCTGCCTTCCCAGGTGTCCAGTTACTGAGGAGGCTGTCAGCAGCTGGAATCCCATTGGTATGGGAGGGGGCACATGGGCTGCTCAGGACTTTTTTGGTTGCCAGAGACAGAAACTCAGATAATCTAAGGGTCAGCAAGAGTGTGTGGGCTGAAGTAAATTATCCATGACAAGGCAAGGTAAAGCAGGCCTCAAGGACGTCAACGATGGGTTCTCTCCCCACTCCCATCTCGACATTTGCCTCTGTGTGTCTCCCCTACTCTCACACTCACACTTATGCTAGAGGTCATGACTATTAGACATTCAAAGCCAAGTTCAAGCTGGCAGTCACTGCACTGGCTGCTACTCTGTGATGTTTATGGCTTTGTGAGGTTACCAATGATATTGTTACAAACCTAGAGGTAGGTGCATGGTGGTTGCTGTTTCAGTTTGAAAGATAAAGACAGACTATAACACAGTGGAGAGGGTTCTTATCTCCTTGAACCTTGAGTAACTATTAGCAAAAAGAGAATGAAATCCAGGAGGGAAAACCAGAGTCTAGCAGAATGCTGTGTGCATGGATCTTTGATCTTAGTTCACCCAGGCTAGCTGTGTAACTCATGAGCACTGGAGCTATGCTGGAGCAGAGGCAATTTACTACACTGCACCTGAGTAAACAGAGTTATGAGATTGCTTCTGCATTTTCCCTGAATCAAAGTCTGTTCCCTTCTTAAAGGGGATACTTGTGTTTCTGAATTCATATTTTTCCTGTCAAAAGATCAATTTTATGTTATTCTGATGCCACTTAAGAGAAGAGGTAAAATTCCAGATATATTGAAAGAAACAATATACTCCCCAGAAAGAAAAGAAACTAGGAAATGTGAAATTCTGGGGAAGTGAATTGAAATAAAATCTGAATCAAAATGTTGACTAGAATTACAAGATATCAGCCGGGCTTGGAGGCTCAGCCTGTAATCCCAGCACTTTGGGAGGCTGAGGGCAGTGGATTGCCTGAACCCACGGGTTCAAGACCAGCCTGGGCAACTTGGAAAGACCTCGTCTCTACAATTAATCAAAAATTAGCTGGGTGTGGTAAGCGCGCTCCTGTAGTTCCAGCTACTTGGAAGGCTGAGGCGGAAGGATTGCCTGATCTCAGCAGGTCAGCACTGGAGTGGCTGTGAGCGTGCGTGCCACTGCACTCCAGCTTGGGCAACAGAGTAAGACTTCAACTCAAAAAAAAAAAGAAGAATTACAAGATATCAGAGAAGAAAGAGAAAGTGAAGAACTGATATAGTACTAGGGAAGCACTTTGAATGAGAATCTACAAAACCTTCTGGAAAAGAAACACAAGATGAAGGGATAGATGGATGGGTAGAGACAGATGATAGATAGATAGATAAATGATAGATAGATGATAGAGAAATAGATGATAGATAGATAATAGAAAAATTGATAGACGATAGATAGACAAATAGATAATAGATAACAGAGAGATAAATAATAAATAGATAGAGGATGGATAGATAATAGACAGATGATAGATAAGTAGATAATAGATAGATATGGATTGAAGGATGATAGATATGAATTGATAGATGATAGGTAAACAGATAATAGATCGATAGATAATCGATAAATAGATATGGATTGGTAGATGATAGATAGATAGATATACAATAAACAGATAGATAATAGATAGCTGATAGATTATAAATAGATAAGTAGATAGATTGATAAATGATAGATATGGATTAATAAGCGATCGATAATAGATAGTGGGTAAATAGATAATAGAGAGATAATATCTAGATTGATAGATAATAGATGATAGATATGGATTGATAGATGATAGATAGATAACTGATCAATAATAGATAATAGATAGTATGGATTGATAGATGACAGATGATAGATAGATAGATGATAGATGATAGATGGATGGATAGATAGATAGAAAGATAGATAAGAATCGATACTTCCAGGCAAGGCTAAAGGCCTGTGCCATTCTCTTAGGTGGGATAGAGTGGGTGAACTTTATTTCAGACCTACTTAGATGTTCATATATGCTGGTTTATAGAAAGATAAGTGCTTAAAAGAGATCTGAAAGAATTTTTAATATTTGTAAATTATTAGAAAGAGACTGAAGTCCTAAGGAATATAAATGGGTATTTTCATTACTTATTGCAAGCTGTTATGGGGCCCTGTGGGTCTTTTGCACCCCAGCAACCACTTCTTCAGACACTAACCTGTACATGGGGTAAGGTCGCAAGCATCCCAAGCACAGAACCTAGGGGTATTCCCCACTCTCTGCACGTGGATGCATTCACCAACACAGAAGCTCTTCGAATTCTGTTACTTAAGATTTTTATGGAATTTGCATTATGTAGGCATGATTGATTAAATAATTAATTAATCAAACCCAATCTCCAGCCCCTCTCCCATCCATGGAAGTAAGGGCATGGGGCTAAAAGTTCCAACCCTCTAATCACATGGTTGGTTTTTCTGGCTACTAAGCCCATCCGGAAGCTACCCAAAGGCTTTTGGCCATGGGTCATCTTATTAACATTCAAAGGGACACTCTTATCACTCAGGGATTTCAAGGGTCTTAGAAACTCTTATGTCAGTAACTGGGGACTTAGAGCAATTATTATACCAAGGATACTCCTGTCACTCAGGAAGTTACAAGGGTTTGAGATTTATCCAGCAACCTAACCTAAGTTGTTGCATGCATCAACGGGTTTGTTCCTTGGCATTGCTAAGTAACATCCTCTTTTATGGATATTCCACAACGTGTTTATCCATTCATCTGTTGAAGACCAGCTGGCTTGTTTATAGGTTTATGGCTATTATAAAATAGTTGCTATGAACATCTGTGACCAAGTCTTTGTATAAACACAAGTTTTTATATTTCTTGGGTGAATACCTTGGAGTGAACTAGCTGAGTTACATGGTAGGTATACGTCTTACTTTAAGAGACTCCCAAACTATCTTCAAAAGTGGTGCATTGTTTTATAAACTCAACAGCAGTTTATGAGAATGCTACATCCTCACCAATATTTGCTATTATCAGTCTCTTTAAATATTAGTCATTCTAATGGATACGTAGTGGGATCTCATTGTGGGTTTTTTTATTTTTTGTATTATTATTATTACTTGACTTGGATCTTACTCTGTCACCCAGGCTGGAGTGCAGTGGCATGCTCATAGCCACTGCAGCCTCAATCTGCTGGGCTCAGGCGCGCCTTCTGTCTCAGACTTCCAAGTAGCTAGAACTATAGGCGTGCACCTCCATGCCTGGCTAATTTTTTGATTTATTGTAGAGACAAGGTCTCGCCAAATTGCCTAGGCTGGTCTCGAACCCCTGGACTGAGACAATCCTCTTGCCTCAGCCTCCCAAAGTGCTGGGATTACAGTCATGAGACACTGTGCCTGTCTTCATTGTGGGTTTTTAAATTTGCTTTTCCTGGTCTGATCACTAGTGATTTTAAGTATCTATTCAATTCATGTTCTTTTTTTTTTTTTGAGACAGGGTCTTGCTTTGTCACCCAAGCTGGAGTGCAGTGGCACAATCACAGCTCGCCACAGCCTCCACCTCCTGGGCTCAGGCAATCTTCTGCCTCTGTCTCCTGAGTACCTGGGACTACAAGAATGCACCACCATGCCTGGCTAGTTTTTTTGTTTTTTGTTTTCGTTTTTTTCTGGTAGAAACGAGGTCTCATTATGTAACCCAGTCTGATCTCAAACTCCTAGTCTCAAGCTATCCTCTCGCCTCAGCCTCCCAAGGTACTGGGGATTACAGATGCAATCTTACACCTGATAACAGGCCCAACTATTTATGTTTTTATTAGCCATTTTAATATATTCCCTAGTGACTTGTCTGAGTGTCTTTCTTGTTAAAGCCAAGATAATCAAAAGGGACTTAAATAAGTGTTCAGAGACAGGAGAAGTGAGAATGGCTAAGAGAAGTGCTGTTGACAGATAATGAGGACAATGTGGGCTCTTGAACATCTGTTTGGCTTCAGTGCTCTGCAAGGAGTCCCACAAGCAAAAGAGAAATAGCTGCCTCACAGGAAGATCTGGAAAGTAAGGAAGAGAGCGAATGGTCCCTCAGTATCCATTTCCTCCTTTTTTCTTTAGAATCTATACATTTTGGCTAGACATAAAGTGATAAATCATCCCTGTTTGCCCAGAACTAAGGGGGTACCAGGATGCAGCATTTCAGTGCTGAAACCAGAAAAACCCTGGGAAATCCTGGATGAGTTGGCCACCCTAGGTAGATGCTTACTTCTCATCCTCACTTTCAGTAAGATGTAGCCATGTGATAAAGTTCTGGCCAATGAAATAAAAGCAAAAATGATATATGAAATTACTGGGTCAGCAAGGCACAGTGGCTCATGCCTGTAGCCCCAGCCCTTTGGGAGTCCAAGGTGGGAGGATTGTTTGAGTTCAGGAGTTCAAGACCAGCCTAGGCAACATTGTGAGACTTCATCTCTACAAAAAAAAAAAGATTAGCCTGGAGTGGTGGCATGAGCCTGTAGTCCCAGCTACTCAGGAGGTTGAGGAGGAAGGATCACCTGAGTCCAGAAGGTTGAGGCTGCAGTTAGCCATGATTGTGCCACTGTACTCCAACCTGGGTGACAGAGTGAGATACCCGCTCAAAAAGAAATTCCTGGATCATTCACATTGGAGGACAGAGCACATTCTCCCTTCCTTCCCTCTGTCTTCCCAGTGGCTCAAATAAAGAGGTGAGAAGAGGAGCAGAAACAGTCATCTTATGCCGTGAGATGGAAGCTGCCTGATGAGAATGCCACAGCAACAAGTGGGAAGGATGCTGGACCCTTGATTAGCATGGAGCTGCCAAAGCAGCCAGAGATGCCTACTCACCTTTTATGTGTTAGAGAAATAAACTTCTGTTTTGCTACAGTGCCTGTATTTTAGGCCTTCTTTCACAGCTGCCTGCCTAATATAATTTGTAAGAGTACAGACAGGCAGGCTAAGTGATTTTAATGGATTATTTATTTATTTATTTATTTATTTTTGAGTCATAGTCACTCTGTCGCCGAGGCATGCTTACGGCCTCCACAGCCTCGACCTGCTGGGCTCAGGCAATCCTTCCACCTCAGCCTTCCAAGTAGCTGGAACTACAGGCACACGCCACCAGGCCCAGCAAATTTTTTGATTTATTGTAGAGACGAGGTCTCACCAAGTTGCCCAGGCTGAGGGCTGAGGGTAATCCCAGCACTTTGAGAGGTTGAGGTGGGAGGATTACTTCAGCCCAGGCGTTTGAGACCAGCCTGGACAACATAGTGAAACCTTGTCTCTACAAAAAATTAGCCAGGCATGGTGGTGCACACCTGTAGTCCCAGCTACTATGGAGGCGGAGATAGAAGGATCGCCTGAGCACAGGAGACTGAGGCTGCAGTGAGCCATAATTGTGCCACTGCACACCAGCCTGGGCAATAGAGTGAGACCTGACTCAAAAAAAAAAAGAAAAAAGAAAAAAGAAAAGAAAGTAGTCAAAGGGTATGTCTTTGATCTTCAAAAGAGAAACAAAAGCATAATCCATAAACCCTCAACTGATGAGATCTAAATCTTGGGTCTTTTTCTAGAGTGGACTAATAAAGATGTTAGGCAGCACTCTTATGCCCCTAATCCCAGCACATTGGGAGACTGAAGCAAGAGGATTGCTTGAGCCCAGGAGTTCAAGACGAGCCTGGGCAACCAGTGAGCTCCCATCCCTACCAAAAAAAAAAAAAAAATTAAAAAATTAGCCAGACATGGTGGCACACACCTGTAGTTCCAGCTACTTAGGAGGCTGAGGCGGGGGGGATCCCTTAAGTCCTGGAGTTCGAGGCTTCAGTGAACTATGATCACACCACTGCACTCCAGCCTGGGTGACAGAACAAGACCCTGCCTTAAATAAACAAACAAACAAATATATAAAAAGGAATGTTGGTGAGTAATTTAAAAGGCAGCAGGAATTGCTAGACTCTAAAATGGATGCACCAAGAGCAAGTCTTGTTAAACTTGTCTCGGTTTCACTCTTTTGAGATGGTTGCTATACTGGTTGGTCAGCAAACTGTGTACTCACAGCAAGACTATTACAAGAACATACATGACAACCACACAGACTTGTTCTAGGTACAAGTACAAGTAGGTGGAGTAATAACTGATTGAACAATCATACCCAAAGGGTATGGGAGCAATGCATCAGCATCAGCTTGAAAGGAAAATTCAAGAGGTATGCCTTGATCTGGCCAAATATTTTTTATCAGTGATTTGGATGCAGAGATAGTGAAGTATGCATGAAATTGACAGATGACATGAAACCAAGAAAGATAATAAATACTAAAGACGACAGAATCAGGTCAAAAGCTCTTGCTGCTTAGAATGGCAGGTTGCATCTAACAAGATGAAGTGACAAATGTGTGCTCTTGCTTTCAGATGTTTAAAAAAAAAACAACAACAAAAACCCAAACCCATCCAATTAGATTTTTAAGAAATGGGAACAAAATGAATTGGTATTAGGTATGGAAGAGCATTGGGGTCAGGTGACAGTTCAAATGAGTCAACTGGGATGTTGTCAGGGCGTCAGTTTCATGCCACAAGGTAGAAGGTATGGAGGCAGAGCTTGAAAAAGGGCTGGAGGTGATATGAAACTGACCTCAAATACCGGATGACTGTCCTGTGGCACTCTGACCCAACACAGCCGTGATTCTGGCTCTTTCCTCTGGCTCCCACACGAGACTTCTCTCTTTCATCTGACTACCCACCTGCTCTGAGCCTGGCACTCTCTTTCTGCTGCTTGTCCCCACATATCGATTCTTCTCACTGCTTTCTGCTTTGGGAACACTTTCTTCTTAGTATCAAGGATGCTGGGTGGACACCAGAGTAGGGGAGCTAAGGGTGAGCAGTGGAGATGGCTATGTCCCACACACTTCCTCTTAAAGAGGGGTTTTTTGAGGGGGGCTGTGAGATCCATAAAGAAGGTAGTTAAAAGCAGCAGCTTTTTAATATGCACCTTTCTCCATACCGTGGAAGTTGCTGTGCTTCTGTGGGCTGAGAGTATGTGACAGAGTAGAGCAGTTACTCAAGGTATGTTCTATACTTGTGTGTCCCATACTTGTGAGATACTCATGTTCTTCACATGGAACATACATGTATGGAACATACATGTATGGAACATACTGCCCACACTTTCATACTATTGTCCATTAGACCATCTAGTCATATATAGGAAATGTGACTACAGAGAAAGAGCTAATAAAAATAGTCAAGCATAATTGTAAAGGCCAAAAATATAATAATATTTCAAGAACTAGGCAGACAAGTCATTAAAAAAATTAGTGACTTAAACAACATTATTAACCAGCTAGACCTAACAGACATGTATAGAATATATCTTAAGTAACTCTCCCCAGAAAACAACTAAAACTGCTGAATAAAATTTTGAAATGCATGCATTTATAAATGCATCACTGAGCTCACAAGGCAGTAAGGAAGTCTCACAGACCCAAAATGAAATAAAAGTTGAAATCTGGATAGGAAAGACAGCCCTGACGTTGGCTTTCATCTTGAGGCCATCTACTCAACCCAGGTGACCTTGAGTTTTTGTTGGATGGTCCTTTGGAGTATGACAAACAGAAGCTAAAATCCAAGACCTGCCGAAAGTGCAAAATCTAAAAGGAGATCCCTGCATACAGTTGGGAACCTCAAGGAGCATAGTGGAGTGTAATGATAAACTATGAATAAACTCAACCCTGAAGAGAAAACTACAAGGAAACTTGCTTGTCTCAACTTTGGCATTGAGGGAAGGGGGAGAAATCTACCCTGACAATGTGTAATCCTCAGTAGGCCTCTTATGGATTTTGGACTGAATTCAAACTACCCGTGAGATTTTAGAAACCTCAATCTGAAAAGTTAAAGTAATCTCAGGCACCCACAGAAGCAAGCCAAATCTTTTATGAAGTCAAGCCTCAAAGAATTTCTACAAAGTCCAAGGAATAGGAGCTTGCTGAAAAATATTAAGGAATACACACAAAAACAAAATAACATGAGTGAGAGCAGGCAGCTCACTCATTCCACAAAGATGTCAGTTGTTGAAATTATCAGATACTAAGGATAAAATAAGATGGTTTAGTGTGCATTTAGGAGTTAAAATATAACTAGAGAGGACAAAGTTAATTTAAAAAATCAAGAATGATTATTATAAAAGACCAAAAGAGAAGTTCTAGAAATGAAAACTATAATATTTCAAAACTAGAAAGAGCAACAAAAAACCATGACTTACATAGCACTATAAACCAGCTAGACCTAACAGACATGAATAGGACATTCCACCCAATAACAGCAGGAACAGCAGGATACACATTCTTCTAAAGTGCACATGCATGGAGCATTCTCCAAGATAGACCATATGCTAGGGCATAAAATAAGTCCCCAATAAATATGTGAATATATATATATATATATATATATATACACATACACACATATATATGTCAAAATATATTCTCTGACCACAATGAAATGAGATTAGAAATCAATGACAGAAGAAATGTGAGATATTCACAAATTCATCAAAGAAATGCAAATTAAAACCACACTGAAGCCGGGCTCGGTGGCTCAGCCTGTAATCCCGTGCCTTGGGAGGCTGAGGTGAGGGGATTGCCAGAGTCGGCAGGTTCGAGACCCGCCTGGGCAACTTGGCGAGACCTCATCTCTACAATAAATCAAAAAAAAAAAAAATCAGCAGGGCGTGGTAGCACGCGCCTGTAGTTCCAGCTCCTTGGAAGGCTGAGGCGGAAGGATCGCCAGAGCCCAGTGGGTCGAGGCTGCAGTGGCCAGGAGCGGCCACTGCACTCCAGTCTGGGCGACAGAGTGAGACTCCAACTCAAAAAAAAAAAAACCACACTGAGATACCACCTAAATCCAGTCTGGCCATCAATAACTCAAAACACAACTGATGCTGGAAAGGACGCAGGGAAAAGGGAACATTTCTTCACTCTTGGTGGGAATGTAAACTAGTACAACCTTTGTGGAAAACAGTGTGGCGATTCCTAAAAGATCTAAAAACTGACTTCCTATATGACCCAACAATCCTCCTTCTGGGAATATACCTGGGGGAACTCAAATCACTCCATAAAAAACATATCCACACACACAAGTTTATTGCAGCATTATTCACAATAGCAAGAATATGGAACCGACCATGCTGCCCATCAAAAGTGAACTGGACAAAGAAAATGTAGTACATATACATGATGGGATAGTATGCAGTCACAAAGAAAAACAAAATTATGGACTCTGCAGCAACTTGGATGGATTTAGAGCCTATAATACTCAGTGATTTATCACAGAAACAAAGATCTGAGTACTACATGCACTCACTCATAAGTGGACCTTGAATATTTATCATAATACTATAAGAAAGAGATTGACAGTAGTTGGACACCGCCAGGGGAGGAAGGAAGGGCACATAACATCAATAAGGGCATCCAAACTTTACCTGTATGATGATAACCCTTATGTACCTAACCCTGAATTGTACCCCACATCTTTAAAATAAAAATAAGCCAGGCTCAGTGGCTCAGCCTGTAATCTCGCGCTTTGGGAGGCTGAGGTGAGTGGATTGCCTGAGCCTGTGGGTTCGAGACCCGCCTGGGCAACTTGGTGAGATCTCATCTCCACAATAAATAAAAAATTAACCAGGTATGGTAGAGTGCGCCTGTAGTTCCAGCTACTTGGAAGGCTGAGGTGGAAGGATCGCTGGAGCCCAGCAGGTTAAGGCTGCGGTGGCCGGGAGCGTGCCACTGCACTCCAGTCTGGGCAACAGAGTGAGACTCCAACTCAAAAAAATAAATAAATAAAATAAAATAAAATAAAGATATATTTTTTAAAAAAGAAATCTGGAGTATTCACAGATATATAGAATTAATTAACTTTGAGTTGGAGTCTCACTCTGTCACCCAGGCTGCAGTGCAGTGGCACACCCACAGCCACTGCAACCTCAACTGCTAGGCTCAGGCGATCCTTCTGCCTCAGCCTTCCAAGCAGCTGGAATTACAGCTAATTTCTTAAAAATTTATTGCAGAAACGAGGTCTTACCATGTTAAAGAAGAAATCACAAGGGAAATTAGAAAATAATTTGAGATTAATGAAAATGAAAGTATAGGCTGGAAGCAGTGGCTCACACCTATAATTCTAGCATTTTGGGAGGCTAAGGCAGGAGGTTTGCTTGAGCCCAGGAGTTGGAGACTAGCCCAGGAGTTCAAGACCAGCCTGGGCAACGCAGTGAGACCTGTCTCTACAAAACTTAAAAAAATGAGCCAGATTGTATCGGTGTGTTCTTGTAGCTACTCAAGAGACTGGTGCAGGAGGATAACTTGAGCCCAGGAACTGGAGGTTGCAGTGAGCCATGATAAAGCCTGTTAAGGGCTCGCTCCAGCCTGGGCAACAGAATGACACCCTGACTAAAAAAACAAAAAAGAAGAAGAAAGAGCCGGGCTC